>VUQS01028350.1:0-12510 GCA_015108495.1 Heterochromis multidens | reverse complement strand
CCCTTAGAGATAGGGTGAGGAGCTCGGCCATCCGGAAAGGGCTCAGAGTAGAGCCGCTACTCCTCCACATCGAAAGGAGCCAGTTGAGGTGGTTCGGGCATCTGACAAGGATGCCTCCTGGGCGCCTTCTGGGGGAGGTGTTCCGGGCATGTCCCACCGGGAGGAGGCCCCGGGGCAGACCCAGGACACGCTGGAGAGATTACATCTCTCGGCTGGCCTGGGAACGCCTCGGTGTTCCCCCGGATAAGCTGGAAGAGGTGGCCGGGGAGAGGGAGGTCTGGGCTTCTCTGCTTAGGCTGCTGCCCCCGCGACCCGGCCCCGGATAAGCGGAAGAAGATGGATGGATGGATGGAAGTCTATATAGATTGTTGATAGCGTTTCCAAAACCCTTTCCAGATAAAGTTGGTGCTTTACTGCATGTTAACAACACCATTAAAAATACTTCCACATGAGACTTAAACTCCAGTTTTCTGGTGGAAAGTCATGCATGTTTGCCTCTTAATTTGGTCTTTATTGTGCTGTTACACTGGAAACACTCCTACATTTCGTTTCAGAAACACTTCCATTTGTCAGTTGACATGGTAAACACAGACAGCCACTATGACTTTTTTTTTTGAAGAAAATCTGTCAATAACTCAGCAACAATAACTCAAAAGCATTCTCTTAATTAATTTGCAAGCTAATTTTTCTAATATCCCTGCTTCCTCTGTCAGCACTGCAGGAGTTCCAACTGAACCTGGACTAATAGTACATATCCTGTACTGGCCACAGTAGCATGACAGTAGTAGTTGCAGCGGTGCATGTTTTCTCCATTAAGTGTCTCTGACAGATGGTAAAAAGAGGAAGGTCAAAGTAGAAAACTTGCATAGCCATTTGTATCCACAGGAAGCAGCAATTTGAAAAGGCTTTTATTCTTTAATAAAGAGAAAGTGATTTTACAGGCTGATCCTTCAGTATTAAGAAATGAGGCATAAGGAGGCATCCATGAACTTAGGGGAAATTGGTCCTATATATATATAATCTCAGAGAAAACTCCTGACAATCCCAGCAGCCAACACAGTCATGTCTAGTGATAAAGGGAACAGACACAACTACCACCTCAGGACTGCCATCTGTCATTGTGCTGAAATACTGTAGTACTTTGTTTTAAACTGATGTAGGTGGTGTCTTTGAAAGCAGCTCTTATTTAAATTTTCCCACAGGGAACTGGGAGCAGAACAGACAATAGAAATAAGATACTGGATTCCATGACCAGGAGAAGTGTGTGCCCCCAGTGGCACTTCAGTTTCCTTCACTGCAAGTGAGAAGGAATGAGTTACTTAGCTGGAGGAAATGATGGAGGAAATTAAGAAAAGGATGAGCAGGAGGGAAGACAGAAATTAAGTTCACCTAACACACAAGTCATCTGTATTCTATATGCAGAAATCCAATGTTCATGTATAGGAGAGAGGAGGAACTTGATGAAGACACTTAGGCAGATTTGCTTGAACTAACTTTACACATTGGTCATAGAATTGGCTTATGGTATACAGCAAGAAGGACTGAACACAGTCTAAACGGGAAGAAAAAGTCAGGAAAAGCAAATGCCGGAAGGCAGGCAGAAGAAAGATTGCAACAGGATATCTTGGGTGTCTTACAGGTTGGGATCAGGATTAACACTGGAATAGAAACAGGCTAGAGGTGGCTAGAACAGCAGTAAAGCAAGGCTAATTGAGCAAAAATTATATTTAAAAGACCACTTGCTAGAAAAAAATTAATTCAATGTGATATGGTAATATGCAATATGCATTGCCTCATTTCTATGTCTTTGTGACATACTGAATAGGTGTCTAAGACTAATCCTGTCCATCTGTTGCCAAGCATACCATTTCACTCTTCAGTGTAGACATGGAAAGTGTACTTGTAAGTCATTATGGAAACTCTGACAGTGAGTAGCTGTGTCTCCATGCCCTTTTTGAGTGTCACAGGACAATTTGGCTGCAACACAAACAGAATGAAAACAATTAATCCTGCAGCGTCATCACTGGATGATTACTGTCCCTTTCAGTGTAGGGGTGACTGATAGCTTTAAAGGTATCCATTCTTGTACTTGTATAGCTTTGTAGTGGAAACCTTGTCACTGCATAGCTTTAAGAGATTATCATATTGATAAATCATGACATGCCAGGTGACCTGTCACAGATCCATGTATGTCTACACACACTGTAGGTCACAGAAAGAGATCTTAAAATACTAACATTGTGCAAAAATGACAAATTTTTGAGTTGACTAAAGGTACACTTAAAGTTGATTGGTGCAGCCAACAATCAAAGACAGGTGTTTCATGTTTGAGATAGTTGGTTGTTTGGGATCATCTCACGTGAACTCTGTGTGTTTTGAGCCACCACCTCTCATGAATAGAATAGAATAGCCTTTATTGTCGTTATACAAGTACAACAAAATTTAGACTGGTGTATCTCCTATGCCCATAAGAAAAAATAGTTTAAAAAACAATAAATAGACAATAATAACAATAATAAATAGATTATTAAACCTGAGGCAATGATTATATAGGGTGGAATGAGAGTCCTGAAAGTTGTTATTAGTGCAAGTTATTTTAGTGAATGGGGGGTTGTGTGGGTGGTGGTGGAGGCCACAGCTTGGGGGAAAAAGCTGTTTCTCAGTCTGTTTGGGTGGGATTGTATAAGTCTGTATCTTTTGCATGATGGCAAAAGTTAGAGGTGGCAGTGAAGTGTCTGAAATTATGCTGCTGGCCTTCTTCCTCAGACGGTTGTTGTAGACATCCTCTAGGTGTGGGAGCTCCAACCCTACTACACGCTGTGCAGTCTTCACCTCATGGTGTAAGTCTTTCAGCTCGGCAGCTGTGCAGGTTCTGTACTACACAATGATGCCGTTCATGAGGATGCTCTCAATGGTGGTCCTGTAAAAGTTCAGCAGCAGTTTCTGGGGGAGCTCTGCTTGCTTCAATTTCCTTAGGAAGAACAATCTTTGTTGGGCTTTATTGACCAGACTTGAGGTGTTGAAGGCCCATGACAGGTGGTTGAACAAGGTTAGTCTAACATGAGTGTGAAAGTACAGCCCTAATGACACTGGACTTGGCTACTATGGATGCCTATTGTATCATCTCAATGGAATGACCAACCGTTCTCATCAGGGCCTTGATCCGAAGAATACTGGCGGGTCATTGTCACCAAGCTGCTTTTATTATCAAGAATGTGTGGAGGTCAACAGCGCACGCAGTCATGATCCACTTGGTTCGCTGCCTGGGCGGATGCATAGTTGGTGCATTCTAATGTAAATTCTCCATGGACGAGTCTGCACAGTCAAAAAAAAGGCAGGCACGGACACTCGCGCTAACCATGTGATGACGACATTTACGTCACTAGGACCCAAGCGGACCCTAGAGTGATAAGTATAATCCCCGCTTTAAGGTGCCAGTATGCACTCTGCATTGGTCGCTTCGCACGCTACCATAACATCATCACACAGTCACTTCTATTTATCCTCACCATTAAGACGCAGGTAGCCGCTGCAGTATTCTCCTGAACAATACATGTCATCACTCAGAGAATACCACCACATCAGCGCTGTTATAGGAAGAGAAGAAGTCAAAACCGGAAGCAAAGACATTGCTGAGTGTTTTTTTCCACAAAATCTCATGTTTTCAGTGTTGTAACATCTCCCTCTGTATAATCTATGAATCTCTGAGCTTCTGTACTGCTGTATCATTAAATTGGCGATAAAAGCTGACACGCACACTCGTACACTCTTCAACCCAGCAGTGGCACAACGCGCCAGGTTACAAAAACCAAAAGGTTATTTTGTCAGACCTTTATATATGTTGCAGTAGTGTTTCAATTATGCTGTAGATTGTATATTTAAATTAAACTCCAGGATGTATAGATTATGGCCTGTATAAGCAATATCAGAAAGTTTAATGGTTGCTCAGTCAACTTTGTGAGCTGGAATGTTAAGTCCTTGAACCATCATGTGAAATTTAAAAAAATAATTACACATTTAAAACAGCTGAACGCAGACATTGCATTTCTGCAGGAGACCTATATATGCGCAGCTGATAATCTACGTTTCACTAGAAAGTGGAGAGTCCAAGTGTTTCAGTCCAACTTTCACTCATGAGCAAGAGGGGTAGCTCATGATTAGCAACAATATACAATTTACAGTGTCTAGTGTACAGGCTGATTCAGCTGGGCGATATGTGATTGTTGCTGGAAAATTATACACGTTGCCAGGGATAAAACCCTGCTTACATGCACCTAATTGGGATGATCCTGCATTTTTCAACAATTTTTCTCATTTTTTAAAATATCAACCTTCTTACATTTTATAATTGGCAGTGATGCAAACTGTGTACTCTTACCTTTCGATCGGAGTGCTCTTGGGAGGGCATCCTTGTCAAAGTCCGCCCACGCTATTAATTTATTTCTTGAAACCTATGGAGTGGCTGATATAGGCATTTTTGTAACCCATCTTCAACAGCATACTCTTTCTTCTCTCTGGTCCATAAAACATTTAATTTTGTATAGTGCTAAGAAAAACAAAAGGGATAATGAATGCCTTAGACAGCTCCAATGAGATACTAAACTTGGATAGGTTATACAGCAACTCTTTCAAAGATTGGAGAGCCTCTGCCCATCTTTACTTCTGAGAGACTCTGCCTCTCCATGACATCCCTTTTATAGCTAATCATGTTATAGACCTGATATCAATTAACTTAATTAGTTGCTAGATGTTCTCCCAGCTGAATCTTTTTGGACTTTCTTGCTTTTTCAGCCATTTGTTGCCCCTGTGCCAACTTTTTTGAGACCTGTAGCAGGCATCACATTTGAAATGAGCTCATTTAGTGGATGAAGGTGTACAGTTTCCCAGTTTAAACACTTGTCATGTTATCTATGTTCTGTTGTGAATAAAATATTGGCTCATGTGATTTGGAAGTCCTTTGGTTTTCATTTTGTTCAAATTTAAAGAACATCCCAACTTTTCTGGAATTCAGGTTGTATATCCTTTGTTGAAAATATGGCAGCTGTTTTTATTAACAAATAACGGCAATGTTAAGAGTGTACTTGAGGTACGTGACAAAATCGCCATTTATTTTTATATATTACTGAGAAAATATATTGATGATGTCTGACTATGTTTATGTCCTTGATCTGGTATTCTAAGAGTAGGGTAGGGGAGTTTTTAGATGTGTGTTTAAATTGTTTTCTTATTTTGGTTTATATAGTCTGTAATTTATTTTGTTATGGCAAAAATATAATAAAAAGACTGTTACAATTTTGTTAGTAATAAATATCAAGTGAAAAAAGTTTTTGGTCACAAATTTATTTTGTTTTCCAAAAAAAATGTTCAGGAACATTGTACGTGTATTCAAATTGTTATGTATTTAAACGGTTATAACCTATTCCTGTAATGTACATAACAAAGTCATAATAAAATTAATCAACTATACTTAAAAAGTATCCCATTCCAACATGTTTTTTTCAGCCTGAAAACCTATTATCATTTTAAATCGTTCTATACAGCATTATTATCACTTTGACCTTCAGATCAATGATGTTGATTTTGAAGGAAAGGTCAGAGGTCAAATGTGACATAATTTAAAAAAAATCTTTATACAGTACTTCCTATAAGTTGACATGACCCCACTCTATATCAAAACAAAGTTTTATCAGAATTCATTCAAAATTTTTCAAGCTATTGTGTTTACAGACAGAATGACACACATAGATGCAGATGTTACCAAAAACATAACCTCCTTGGTGAAGGTAATAATGTCTGCATAAGGAGGCAGGAGAGTAGATTCTGCTATAAATTTCAAGAATGTGAACCAAGGAAACTGTGGTTTGCTTTGTATTTTGTAGCTTGTTTTCACTTGCTATATACTTTCATTTTCTTTGTACTTGTTAATCATCCATGTAGTAGGCCAGAACTATGTGATAATGTCAATAGCATAGCAGTTCATAACTGCTGGTGCATTCTGTGCATTCTTGTGCACAAAAACCCTGATATTTGATAAGAAGTGCAACATTTTGCACTGGGGTAGACCTCCTGAGCTAAGAGGTCCTGACCTGAGGTAGAGCAGGTCATCTACTAATCAGAAGGTTGATGGTTCGATCGCTGCTCTAGTCTGCAAGCCAGAGTATCCTTTGGCAAGATACTGAACCCCAAGTTGCTCTCTGATGCGTTCATTGGAGTGTGAATGTTAGACAGAAAGCACTCAGGTGTAGAAAAAAGTGCCTGTATCAATGTGTGTGAATGGGTGAATGAGGCATCTTGGATAAAGTGCTTTGAGTGCTCAAGTAGAGTAGAAAAGCACTATGTAAGAATCAGTCCATTTACCATTTTGTCGATGAAAGATTTGAACTTCCTGGCACTGCAACTAGGAAAAGCAGAGAGACATTATCAAAAGTAAACCTTAAAGGTGACCTATTCTGCTCATTTATAACTCTAAAATATTTTATAGCATAGTAGTAGTTGCCAGTATACCTATTCCACTGATGTAAATAGGATTATAGGAACTCCCTGTACAGGTTAGCAATATTTGTCTGTCTTTAACAACCAGTGGTTTAAATGGTTAATCATGCTTTAGTGGGAACTAGACAGATCATAATTAGTCATCATTCTTATTTCAACTTAAAATTTTACATGGACAGATTATTAGATTAGAAGTTCCTTATTATGCCCACAAAAAGCCCCTAATTTTTAAAAAAATATTTAATATTTTTATTTTTATTTTTTTTTAATTGATGAAATGAAATCAACATATGTTGTAGTTTATTGCATGTAGCAGATGTTCTTTCCCTTTAAAATGCTGCTCTAAAATTTTCATGATTGTCATTACTTGTTTTCTGCCTCTTAGTAATTGCTTTGCATGACTTTGTGATTGTGCTGTATTACTTTTCTTCACTGTCTTTGTGGTTCATTATGGTCTTGTGCATATACTATTAATTTTCTGTCCCTTTGTGGTTATTATTTGTAGTGGTTTTGTGTCTTTATGTAATCATTTGATTGACTTTTCTTTTTTAGTAACTCATCCATTTAACTTTGTGTCAGTGAATATATCCTCTCAGCAAAAATTGCACATCAAGTCTTTTCTTTTTCGAGTTTTAATTTCTTTTGCCTTTATGTTATCTCTGCCAGTTAGGGTGAACCAGGTTTTTCTGGTGTTTCTGGGTTAAACTTAAAGTCATTTTTGTGCAGTGTGCATGACAGTTATTACATACCCAACCAGTTACAACCAGGCTGGCATCCCTGGTACCCCTGGCATTCCTAGCATGCGGGGCTATAGGGTAGGCCTGGAATGGAATAATTATCTTGTCTGGTTGTGCCTTGGTCATTTTTATTTTTGTAGTAACTGGATGTTTGTAAAACCTGATTCCTTATTCAGCAGATTAGCTTTGTGTTTGTGACTATCAAAATTAAGTAATTAACTAATTTGTAACATGATTTTTTACCTTTCTGTGCTGTTGTGCTTTGCTTCTTCTTTGATAGAATGTCCTGGTTTTTATTATGATTAGCCTTAATGATTGATTTTTAATTGGGCTGGCTGATTCTACTAACACTGGCTGATTCTACAAACACCATAATTATAATTTACCCTCCTATTTACACTCTTTAATTAATTCAGAATGAAATAGTGAACATTTAACTGTTGGAACCCATGTACATGAACTGTATTGTAAGAACTGTTTGACAAAATAATGTCCCCCCCCAGGTCCACTTACTAGCTTACTATTTATTGATTGATTGATTGATTTGATTGTATGGAGCTGCTAAATGTATTCTTCAGGGGACTGAGTATTCTTGATTGTCATGGAGATACAATTATATTAGTTGTTCATGGTAAAGACCCATATTCACAGGGCAGAACTTCTTATCAGGTGTACTGCATATAATTTATATAGAAATTCTGACTCGTACAAGGACTGTTTGATGAGGTTTGGTATCACATGTGACAGCTGTGGGAAATACTACATCAGCGTGACAGCAAGGAATGAAGACAGAAAAAAAAAATAGCATCATGCATTTATGAACACTAGAGCAGAGCTACTAACATCATCCAATAGGAAGAAGTCATGAAGGTGGACACTTATGCCACTTAGTTATGTTAGTTAGTTATAGTTACTTGTTACATAATTATTTATGTTCTAATCAAATTTTTTCTGCTGTTTGATTTTAATTTTTGTTAATGCTTGCACATAAAGCAACAATGTTCCACCACTTTTGCTTTGATCAGTGTGAACCACCTAAAAATAAGTTGAATAAAGGGCTATTGGTGTAATTACACAGGTTTGTTGGCCGTGATAAATGGCCTTTTAATAATAGCCTTTTTTTTAACCTGCATCATTAAAGATGTAATGAAGTGATTGTATTAAACACTCTTTTTTGCCATAGATATCATTTAAATTGTTATTAAATATGTTATGGTAAAAGTCTGTGAGAGGCCCTAAGGTAAAAATATAAGTCAAATTAAGAAAAGAAAAATGCCAATATGTGTTTAAATATTGGCTATCAAACATCTATATTTATCAATCAAAACATATTAGTTATTTATAGGAATAAAGTGTATGCCATTAGTTGGTCAATTTTGCTGTATGTTTGGCAGGGGGAGAAAGGAGAGCCGAGCACTGCAGCCCAGGGAATTAAAGGAGAGCCTGGTTCACCAGGATTGCCAGGGCTAAGAGGACCCAGAGTAAGGGAAATAGTTTGTTTATGAAACAGCAATGTCTCATCAATTATTAAGTACCATTAACTCTATGAAGTTACTGCATAATATTATATTTTTATAACAGGGTGACAAAGGTGCCCAGGGAGAAAAAGTAAGAAAGACAGCATTATGAACTAAGTTTGAAAGAGCATTTATTCAGAAATACAAATACACAAATGTAATTTGAGAATATTTATAACCAAAGTTTTATGTATTAAATTAACTACTAGGGGGAAGCAGGTCTTGAAGGCCCAGCTGGCCCAAGAGTAAGTCTTGGATGAAATATGGAGCAAATAAAAGTTTAAATTTGTAACATGTGTCCACAAAGTTTACAAATGGTCTTCTGCACCTTCTAGGGTCCACCAGGCCCAACTGGGGAGCCAGGAAAGGCAGAAATCCAGTATGAAAATGTACGTCACTTGTAATTAGTTGCACTTTCTTGGACGCAAAGAAAGTAAAGAATAAAATAAAGCATTAGTAACATTTAATATTTCCTCACAGGATATCCGCAACATACCCCTGATGGTAAGTATTTTCTAGTTTTTATAACAAAAAGTGCAAACATTTTACTTCTATTAAGGCTATTTAATGACTCAGCCTCTTCTTCTTATAGGGTCCCCCTGGATTACCTGGGCCTCCAGGGCCACCTGGAGTTCCTGGTGCCAAGGTAGGAGCACATTTTAGAATGACACAATGCCACATGATGCTCTCAGACTGTATTACTACACATGCATACTTTTGTCCTCATACACAACCAATATGAAGTAATGGGCATATTTACAGCCCACTATACTTTGTACACTGCTGTTTTTTGTTCTGTATTCTACATGAACTGAGGTTAGGAAGTGATTGCATAAGCACCCATGAAGTCAGTTACATTATCATGTTACTGTGTAACAACATTAATATTGCAAGTAGTGCATTACTTACAATGCGTTACCCCCAGCGCTACTCACTGGTACCTGGAGCAACACATAGCCCTAATGCAACCCCTTGCATTAAGCTGATAATACATATTATGAAGGATGATGAATGTAGTGATATGTTTGGTCGTGGCTGCTAAACAATGGTCCTGCGGTTGAAACGGCCTGAAAATGTTTTTTGACAGTATCAGAAATTCACAAAGCAAATACTGCCACGACTGTGGTCTGGATGTGCAATTATGAAATTATCAAATTACTGTAAACCAAGACAATTGGCTGGTTTGTCTAGATGGTAATGCAACCTTGGTGTGTCCTTAGGGTGAAATTGGTCTACCAGGTCCACCAGGACTGGATGGTGAGAAGGTAATGTTAATTTCTGTCCATATTATTTGCCAGGCAGCTGGACATTACAATCCAAGAGTGAGGGTGATAATTCCAGTTAGCCACCACAGATTGGATATAAAAAAAAGTTTTAATTAATACAGATTTATGTTGTTTACATTCAATAAACTGGAGCAACGTTAAACTTGTGTTTTCAGGGACCTCGAGGGAAGCCTGGAGAACCTGGTTCCCCGGGCCCAGCTGGTCCCGAAGGTCCCAGAGGAGAGGGAGGTGTCATGGGCTTCCCAGGACCCAAAGGAGCCAAGGGAGACATGGGTCCAGCTGGATCACCTGTGAGTGACTATGTTAACCTCATACCACACCACTGTCTGAGGTTCCCCAGACTTAAGCCCAAGTCCCACATCTGTTATTATCCAGAGGGTAGGCCTTGGTCTTTCTAGCTGCACTCTTATTATCTAATTAGAGACTTGGAAGACACCCCGGGAGGGACACACACTTGTAATTGTCTGTGGCATGGATAGCAAATGTGCCTACATTTAAATGGATCTGCTATTAGTAACTTTGTGTTATGCGGAGTTGACAGTGTTTGTTATTATTATTTTTTGTATTGGCAGTGCACATAATGTAAGACATCGAGTTGTCATGAATATCTCTATATACCACACAGTTTAGATGCTTGAAAAGGAGTAGGATGAAGTTTACACTTATTTGTTCTTACCCCCATTATTTCTAATTTTATAATTTGCAAATCAATGTTCAGTGTTCGACATATAATCAGACAATATGCATGTTTAACTATATATAAGTCTACACTCATATACAATACACACATAAAACAATTTAAGTTCACAAACCAAAACAACATTGGCTATACACCCTGTGATTAACACCCCACTAAATCTCTGTGCCTTGTGAAAATAATCTCTTTATATTTGTTTTTAAACTGAGTTATGTTTGGACATTGTTTTATATGGAATTATATCTCTGTGACAAATACCTTAATGAATACTTTAAGCTTGGGTTACTCTCGCCTTGATCAACAAAAATGGAAGACAAAGCTTCAATAGAACACAATGAGACAGCTCAATCACTGAGAGGAACATTTTCTATATTCATGGAATTTATTGTTTTTTAAACAAATGCGTGACGTTATGTATTGATGTACTTTTCTTAACTTCATCTGTACAGTTGTTCCACACACTAACTCCTGTGACTATAATGCTTTGATATTTTACATTAGTCCTTACTAATAGACTGTCATGTCTTTGAAATCTGGTGGCAAAAGGGTATTAGTCGTTTGGGAGACATTTATATCAATGGCCAGCTTTCCTATTTCCAGCAACTACAGCAGACATTTAGGCTTTCAGCCTTGCACTTCTTTCAGTTCTCACAACTTAGACATTTATTAAGGACTTATGTTCCACAGTATGATCAGAAGCCCTGCCACGCAGCTTTAGATAGTCTCCTGGATATTAAGCCATTTTCCGAGGGAGCTGTGTACTACAGAATCATTCCAGGTAGACTGGCAGGAAGAACTGGATATTGAGATTACTGACAAAGTGTGGAAAAAATGCTTGGAAAATATTTATAGTGTCTCTATAAATGCTCGGCACACTCTGATACAATTCAGAGTTGTTCATAGACTTCACTTCTCTTGAACTAGTTTACATAAATTATTCAATAGCACTCTGTACATGAAATGTTCAACAGACCAAGAAATCCTTCCTTATCAGTTTATTCAGTGTAACAGATTACATATTTTTTGGGGTTACCTATTTGAGTTTAGGAGTTCCCTTGTTCCCCTCTTACAACATTATTTGGGGTGATTGATTCAAGTAGTGTGTAGGATCGTTATGAGGCTCAGTCCATTTCCTTATCAACACTGTTATCAAGAAAAATTCTGCTACAATACTGGAAGTCTGAGACACGTCCAACTTTCAGTAGGTGGCTGAACGAATTAGGAAATGTGCTAAACTTAGAGAAAATTAGATACACTATGTCAAATAAAGCAGGTCTCTGTAGAAAATATGCTTACCAATCACCAGTTTGATTGAAAAGTTGAAATAAATCTTTATAGGTTGTATAGATTAACAATGTCATATGGTACTTGGAACTCAAGTTGTTCAGGTTTGTTGTTCTACAGGGTGGGCCATTTATATGGATACACCGTAATAACATGGGAATGGTTGGTGATATTAAAGTCCTGTTTGTGGCACATTAGTATATGTGAGGGGGCAAACTCCCCAAGATGGTTGGTGACCATGGTGGCCATTTAGAAGTCGGCCATCTTGGATACAACTTTTGTTTTTTCAATAGGAAGAGGGCCATGTGACACATCAAACTTATTGGTAATGTCACAAGAAAAACAATGGTGTGCTTGGTTCCAACGTAACTTTATTCTTTCATGAGTTATTTACAAGTTTCTGACCACTTATAAAATGTGTTCAATGTGCTGCCCATTGTGTTGGATTGTCAATGCAACCCTCTTCTCCCACTCTTCACACACTGATAGCAACACCG
>VUQS01028345.1:0-24362 GCA_015108495.1 Heterochromis multidens | reverse complement strand
TTTGGTCAGAGACATTCACACCAGTGGCTGCTGGAGGTCATTTTGTAGGGCTCTGGCAGTGCTCATCCTGTTCCTCCTTGCACAAAGAAGCAGATACCGGTCCTGCTGATGGGTTGAGGACCTTCTACAGCCCTGTCCAGCTCTCCTAGAGTACCTGCCTGTCTTCTGGAATCTCTTCCATGCTCTTGAGACTGTGCTGGGAGACAAAGCAAACCTTCTGGCAATGACACACGATTGATGTGCCATCCTGGAGGAGTTGGACTACCTGTACAACCTCTGTAGGGTCCAGGTATCACCTCATTCTACCAGTAGTGACACT
Organism: Heterochromis multidens; assembly: GCA_015108495.1. Taxonomy (NCBI): domain Eukaryota; kingdom Metazoa; phylum Chordata; class Actinopteri; order Cichliformes; family Cichlidae; genus Heterochromis; species Heterochromis multidens. The sequence goes on along the minus strand of VUQS01028345.1, from coordinate 24,043 downwards.
GACCCTAGCCGAATGCAAAACTAGTGAAAAAACAGAAAAGATGAGGAGTGAAAAAATGTCAGTGGCCTCCACCTGTAAAACCATTCCTGTTTTGGAGGTTGTTTCATTGTTGCCCCTCTAGTACACCTGTTGTTAATTTCATTAACACCAAAGCAGCTGAAACTGATTAACAACCCCCTCTGATACTTAACTGACCAGGTCAATATCCTACAAGTTTAACTGACTTGATGCTGTACTCTGATTAAAAAGTGTTCCCTTAATTTCTTTGAGCAGTGTATATATGTATATAAATATATTTATCTCACACTCCTTCTCCCTTGTGCTACCCCTCCTGCTTCTCCTGGGTTGAAGTGGCAGGGATAACGGGAGGCTGATTATCACAATGAAATTATCCTGATTTTCTGCTCCACTTGGAGCCGTGGGGCGGGCAGCTGCTGCCTCTGAGATCGGCCCGTCCGCCTCGCCTCTAATCATTCAGAAACATAAATTCTCGCGGGCTGGAAACCTGCCGGTCCCTTCCCAGATGACTGTGGGCAGCTGTGCAACGTGTTTGCATATGTATGCGTCAGTTAATGTATGTGTGTAAGAGTGAGAAAGTGAGACAGTGAAGACACAAAGTGAAGAGAGAACACATTTTCAGCATCTGTGTGTTTGCCACAATGTTGGAGCTTGTTTGTCTCAGTGTGTGTGTTCTCTTCTTGACTCTGTTTGGTGTTGTTTTTGTTTTCTCAGCCGTTTTTGAGCTCATAATTAAAGTCTGCATAATTTCACTGGGTGCAGAAATATTGAATTAATAAGAGGAAAAAGCCCTGTCTACCAAGGCCTGGGGGTTTAATCTTAATCTGTTTGTTGTTTTAAGGGTTTAAAAAATGGTGATAAAAGCAGGAGGGGGATACAGCAAAGGAACTCGAATCTTACATAGGCTTCAAAGGAAAACATAAAGTCAGTGGTCTAATAGTATTACCCCACTTCACTTATGCTATCACCAGCACTTCAAATAAAAAATCTGATAACCTTGGAGCCCATAGTAGCTTTAAGAGCATACAAACTTTTTACAAGTCAGTCAAACTTTAAAATGATCTGATGAAAAAAAATCCCACACCCATCAATAATGTAGCAGTTCTGTCATTTGATATTTTAATCTTCTAAAGCACAAAAGAACTGCAGGGCAAACAAGCTGCAAAGATTCTGGCCAGATCTGAGGAACAAAAATGTTTCAAATTTAGCTCAAACTTACAACAGAGGAAGAAAAAGAGAAAGGAAAGTGAGTGAGGGAGGGAGTGAGAGACTAAAACAAATTGGCAACAATACCCTTTGGGGCTCAAATATCAGTTTAAGGGCCACCCATGCTGGAGTGGAAAAAGTTAGCAGCAGAGTGAGCTTTCTCACTCAGCTGACACACAGTCACAACATGATTATTGACCTTGAACATGATACTTCAGTCTAAGAGGCTCACACGGATTTTCCTTTTGTTTTTGTCTGACTGACGTGAGAAAAAGAAAAGACCAAGCACCATTTGAAACTCTAGCCGCTCAGACAGTGTTACAATACTGTCTCCTTCAGATAACATATAAAGACAGAGGAGCAATGATCAAGTGCAGCAGAAAAGTGTACAGTATTTGTGTGTGTCTGTGCATGTGTGTGTGGAAATAAAAATCTGTGTACACCTGCTTTCCTTTTATGGAACAAAAAGCAAGTCCCTACAATATAAATCATTAATCTATATGTGGCTACCAGAGTAAGTGCAGTGCCAAGTTTGTGTTCATTCGGATGAGGTGTGGTCTTGGGGTCTTCTTCTCATAGTCATTCAGTAGATGGAGCCAGTCACCTTTGTTGCTAAATATCAGCATTATAGGAAAATTATGATGATGCCACAGTTCAGATATTATTAATTATTGTTATTATTATCATTTGTGACCTCATAATGATGTTTCCGTGACATTGTTTCTAAATAAACCACCACTGACTGTCACATCTGCAGATTACCTGTAGATGACGTCACAGAAGTGGAAAACGTATCCAAGCAACTTCGAGCTCAACAGTACACTTACCTGGCTGCTCGGCAGCAGATACAGGAAGTTTAAAAATGATCTGATGAAGGGTTGTTGGGAAAAGCAAACAGACTGAAAGACACAATGAGATATTCCAGTTCTCAGCTATTCAGAGGTTTAGCACAATGTTCCGATTTTTAAATACTGTACAGATGGTCGGAGTTGGGACACGTTAAGTGTTTGAATACAACAGTCACAAAAAAGAAAACATGTTTCTTTTGAACAGTTTAAAAAAGAATTGCCAAACCAGTAGGGTGAATAAAAAATCGAAAACAAATTTATTTGACCTAACACCTCTCAGTACTGATATATATGTAATTTAATTGTGCCCTTTAATTGTGCATTTAATGTATCCTTATACAGCTTCACAGTTTATTTGCATCAGCATATATTTCCATTGTTTGTGTGTGTGTGTCAGAGCATTTCCTGTCAGAGCCAGTTGGCAAAGAGTTAATGAAATCTGGCTCATGAAAGATGTTGTCATCAGATGTGAGTCAGCTGTGCTTTGCGTATTTGTATGTGTGTCTATAATCTGAATTTTTGCAGATATGTCTGACTGTCCTTACGTGTTTGAGCAATTGTGAGTGCTTGTATGCACTTAATGTGGATAAGAAACAGTGACTTCTCACCTGTGCTTCTCTATGTGGCAATATGTATGTATGTAAATCTGCATTTGCATATTTCTCTCTGTGTTCATGTATCTGCCTTCACATGCTGTTTATGCAGTTATGTCCATAAGTATTGAGACAAAGACACAATTTTTCAGACTTTCAGCTTTTACTTTTCATTAACTGTTGAGGAATTACACCCATTTTTACACATAGTCCCCCATATTCAGAGGATCAAAAGTAATTGGACAAACTAGTATAATTTAAATATAAGAATAGTTTTTAACATTTGGAAGAAACTCCTTTGCAGTCAATGAGTGCCTGAAGTCTAGAACTCATGGATATCACCAAATGATTCATTTCCTCCCTTGAGATACTCTGCCAGGCCTTTACTGTATTCACCTTCAGTTGCTGTAATAAAGGCCTCCGGACTAATGAGTAGAGGGACTGTCCGGCTTGTTACCGGCACTCAATTCAAAACTCTGCATCTCTGGGTGCATTAGTGCCTATGGAATTGGCAACTATTACATTAGGAAAGGCACCATCAGTGCTGAAAGTTTCTGTATATACAGGTTTTAGAGCAATATATGCTCCCATCCATACATCTTTTTCAGGGAAGGCCCTGCATATTTCAGCAAGACAATGCTAAACCACATGCTGCATCTATTACAACAGCATGGCTTCATAGTAGAAGAGTCCAGGTGCTGAACTGGCCTGCCTTTAGTTCAGGGCTTTTGCCGACTGAAGACATTTGGAGCATCATGAAATGAAAAATATGACAAAGAAGACCCAGGACTGTTGAGCAGCTAGAAAACTCAGTCAGACAAGAATGGGACAACAAAAGTCATCTCCCAAAAGTCCAGCAACTAGTCTGCTCAGTTCCCAAAGATTTATGGACTCTTGTTAAAAGAAGAGGGGATTCTACACAGTGGTAAACATGGCTCTGTCCCAACTTTTTTGAGATGTGTTGCTGCCATCAAATTCAAAATTACCTTTTTGTTTTCTAAAAATGATAAATTTTCTCAGTTTAAACATTTGATAAACATTTTTTTAAACATTTTCTTTGTTCTATTATGGGTTTATGAGATTTGCAAATTTTTGGAATCTTTTTTTTAAATTTACATTTAATACAGCATCCCAGCTTTTTTGCAATTGGATTTGTAAATGCCTCGGGACTCAGCAGGGAATCTGTCTCCACCAGTGCTACAGCTCTGCAAGAGGATCCAGATTTGAAGGTGGAGTAGCAATCATGGGAAGCACTACACGTCTTAAGACCTGTATTGTTTTTATTTATTTTCTGCTTCTATCTTGTGTTTTGGTAATATGTACATGTACTGGTAAAAAACAAAATAGACACTAAGCAGATATTTCAGAAAGACGAAGGATGGCGATCCGTTCAAAAACAGACTGCAGCTGTTAAACACACTGTCAAGGCTTTAAATATGTTCAGTATTTCTAATGTATATAAAAAAATTAACAGTTCAAATTGTTTCTTGATTTATCGAAGTATTGTATGTGTTTCTCTGTGATGTTTGCTCACAAACCAAAAACAACCTAGAAGCATTTTTTGTTGTCTTTGTTCCACCAAAATGTTCTTTCTTTATTCCAAGACAATGTTTCTTCATCCGTCTGCAAATATTCATCAAAGAGTAAAATTAGAAGCCTGCTCTTTGCAGAGTGTGTGTTTGGTATAAGGCTGTTGGAGCATTCTACTTCAAGAAGCAGCCATTCGTGTGTGTGAGAGGACCCTGCGTGTGTGTGTGCGTCTGTGCGTGGGTTCAGAAGGCTCCCATAGGAATGAATTATTTAGCGGAGAGTCTCCTTTACTTATCCATGGTTGACTGGCCACAGGCATGTACCGTTCTGCTCCCAACTACACAAGAGACTACCCTAATTCACCATCCACCCTTCTGCAGTATGCCCCTATCTCACCCTACAGCCCCGCCCCAATTCTCCCAAGCAAGCTCAAGTGGTCCTCTGCCAATGTCCCTTCATCCAATCCCCGCTACTTAGCGAGCAGGGTCCCTGTAAGTACTAGACAAGGCAAACATGGAAATCTAGACAAAGAGACAGATGACAAGAAAATATGAAGAGAAACTCCTCTGGAAAAAGATGTAAAGACTTTTTGCATAAACAATGGAAAACAGGCATACGCCAAAACTATGAGTTTATTTCTTTTTTCAATGAGTTTAGTCCTAAAACCCCAAACCTCATTCTAGAGTCTTCCTATCCAGGAGTTAGACACTAACAGTTGCGTCAACAGTGAAGAATCATGTAAAATATTCATCCATGTGGCTGGCTTAATAATGTATTATCCCTGAATTTACCACCCAGAGCTTTGCTGCACTCTGCTTTGCTCTGACTGCCACCAAGTCCCTTCTTGAAATCCAATCATTCAAGAAAGATCCACAGTATAGCTTTAAAATATCAAACTCACCCATTACAAATTCAGCTTTAAGTGGCTGCAGCTTTCTAGAAGCAGCCAATTTGTGAGTCTTTCTCAACATATTCTATAAGTGGCATCCAAATACATCAGAGAGAAACATCTTCATCTAGTGAACAAGAATATAAATGAAGGTGTTGTGAGGACCCCTAATTCACTCCCTATTAAAAGCTGCAATAAGTCAGGGGAGAGGCTGTTGGGAAAATTGCATGCCTACTGTCCAAATATAGCTAGTAGAGTATTTGGTAGTTCTCAGGATGATCTCTTCATTCTGTAGCAGCCAGGCACTGATGTGACCCTGTCAGGCTGCAGACTGAGACTGATGGGATACTATGTGTGTCTGCGATACAGCTGCTGCTCATCTTCATATTTATAGCCAGACTCCATGCATGCCATAATAATGTATTGAGATGCCTGCTGCCGTGTGCTCATATGGACTCACATAAACACTGACTCTGTCACTATCTCCACCCTCTCTGTCTCAGTATGTGTGTTTCTCGCTCTCACTTCTTCAGGTGACATGTGTAATCTTACCCTTCTCCTCTTGACACACACTCTTACCCAAACACAAGTGTGTACATGCTTAATGGGTATACGGAAGCAGGGATTAAGTGTGAGCAGTGGAGTTTGTTGGGAGCCACAGTGTGAGCCAACTCAAAGCCACGGTCACACATGGAATGTGACTTGAGGGGAAAGGGCTGTATGTTGTGCCTTCATTACCTTGAACTTTTGCTGTGTATGTGTGTGTGCGTGTGTGTGTGTTTGTGTGTAGGCTTGTGAGAGCTGACAGGCACATTTAGACTCACTCGTGACCTTTGAAAGAGGAAAGAAAAGAGGGAAAGTCAGAAAAGGAGTAGAGCTTCAAAGAGAAATTTTGTACTTTTGCTTTAGAGATGCAGCTTTTTTCTTGTCTTCACCCAATGTGCATCACTGCATTAGGTGAAGACAGATTATTCAGATCTAGCAGATAACACAGTGAACTTACATCAGTACCTCCCAGTCCTGATTTTGCTCTGAAATTGCTGGAACGATCAACAAAAGTTAATTTTCTCAATCATTATCTCCACCAAGTAGGTTATGTTTCTGGCTACGTCTGGGTGTAATTCTGTCTGTAAACACGATAGCTCAAGTTTTGAATTAAATCTTTTTTTTTTTCTTAGCCTTCTTTGAGTCAGTCTTGAATAAATTAATAATAATATATAATAATATAATAATAAAATCCATTAAAATTTGGCTTACATCCACCGGGGTCTTCAAGGTCAACTTAATGATTTGTTAGTTGAAAATTGACAAAAATCCTTATAACTTAGAAACTTCTTACAAGTGTAGTGTGTATTATCAACATATAGAAAGTACCGTATAAAGATTTAAAATATCACGATCTTTCCTTCAAGGTCAATAGATTGATCTGAAGGTCAAAGTGATAATAATGCTATATAGAGCTATTTAAAATGACAATAGGTTTTCAGACTGACAAGAACATGTTGGCATGGGATACTTTTTGAGTATAGTTGATTAATTTTATATTTTTTTTATTAAGTTATATAACGATTCTCACATTAATAGAGGTGAAAAATCAGTAAACCAAGTAAAGATGATTAATATATTTATCCATTAACCCTAACTTACAAATAATGCTTTTATACTGCATTTCTGAATTATTTTTGTTGGGACCCCAGCAAAAAAACAATGAACACATCTGGCATTTCTTCAACAGCTGGCTAACTCCCCTGACAGCTCACCTTTTCTCCCATGCCTCCTCCATCCTGTGTTTCCTGCCTCATTTCTCCATCTCTCCAGTCCTCTGTGTTCTCTGTGGCCCCACTGTCTTCCTCTTTTTTAAGGGACCAGCTGCTACAAACTCATTGAGTTATACCAAACACAAAACCATCACTGCCTGCGGCAAGTGTAGTCCAGTACCCCAAATAAGTATTGTGTGTGAGCGACTGAGCAAAATTTGTACAGTGGCTTACTTTTATTTTCTCAGGGGCGTTTCCAGTCACAATTTGTATGCACTGTTAGCCTGGTACAACTTTTTAAGAAAAACAGAGATAATGAAAATAATAAAGAATGTAAACAATTATACTACACATTTGAAATATTTTATATTTGGAGCTGAACCTAAAGAAAAGCTCAGTGAAAACCCAAATGACTGATGAACGCAGATTTAAATTGTCCAAAAGTTTTTGTCTTTTCTTTGAAAATAAGACTTCCAAATATTTACTGGCCGATATGACAAGCCCAACTTTAACCTGACCGGTTCTGTTTCTGTTTCTGTTTCACAAAATCAAACGTTAAACAACAAAGTTCACATGCTTTTATATAACTGACTGTCTTCTCATATTAGGGTAAAAGCCTTTTTGATCACCTGTGACTTGTTTTGTGTCTTTTGCTGTTTGAGATCATCTTGGCTGTTTGTTGATAGGACACAAAAAGACAGTGTTCTCTTATCTGGAGGGTAGACGTAGGAGGATGTATAAGAAAACTCTCAGTGGAAGATTAACTTCATGATGACAAGCTTGTTGTAGCATGTGTGCATGTTTACCTCTCTTCTCCTTAGTGTCAAGTATTTCCAAAGTAAATGTCTTAATATTTTTTTAACTTTGAGTTTCCTGAAGAAAAACTGTACAGCCTCAAAACCCTGCTGTAGTACACTCATGATGTGACTCTCCAATTCCACCACATTCTAAAGGTGTTCTATTGGATTGAGAATTGGAGGCCATTTGAGCACAATAAACTCATTCTCATGTTGAAGAAACCCATTTGCCATGATTTGGACTTTGTGACATGGTGTGTTATTCTGCTGGAAGCAGCCATCAGAAGATGGGTACACTGTAGCAGCAATACTCAGGTAGGCTGTGGTGTTTAAACAATGCTCAATTGGTACTAAAAGACCCAAAATATGCCAAGAAAATATCCCCCACATGAGCAACATGTTGTTTACACCAAATTCATACCTTACCATCCAAATATCACAGCAGAAGTCAAGACTCATCAAAGCATGTAATATTTTTCCAGTCTCCTATTGTCAAATTTTGGTGAGCACGTGTGAATTGTAGCCTCAGTTTCTTGTTCTTAGTTGACAGGAGCAGCACCCGGTGTGGTCCTTGGCTGCTGTAGCCCATCTGCTTCAAGGTTCAATGTGTTGTGTGTTTAGAGATGTTCTTCTGCATACCTTGGTTGTAACAGGTGGTTATTTTAGTTACTGTTGCCTTCCTATCAGCTCAAAGCAATCTGGCCATTCTCCTCTGACCTCTGACATCAACAAGGCATTTTTCACCCAGAGCACTGCCAACAGCTATATATTTTCTCTTTTTCGGACCATTCTCTGTAAACCATAGAGATGGTGACTTTGTGGGAAAATCCCAGTAGATCAGCAGTTTGTGAAATAATCAGACCAGCCCATCTGGTACCAACAACCATGCCACGTTCAAAGTCACTTAAACCACCTTTCGTCCATCATTCTGATGCTCAGAATGAACTTCAGCAAGTTGTCTTGACCATGTCTGCATGCCTAAATACACTGAGCTGCTGCCACGTGATTGGTGGATTAGATATTTGCATTAATAAAGCAAGGGGTTAAACACTTAAACAAGTGTACCAAATAAAGTGTCAGGTGCATGTATAGAATTCATGCACAGACACACGAGTCCTATTACACATAAAAAGGCATTAACTTCTCAAGTAGGATTTCAGCATTTGGGATCTGCCTAAATGACTCACCTTACAGATCAAGGGCTGACATTACAAACTCCACACAGTAAAATTTATTTATTTGTTAGAAAAGACTAAAGGCAATTTATTTATTTATTCAATTTATTTTAAGTCTTTTTATGAGTTTAATCTACATTGTGCAAGTCAAGGTGTGTCTATACATTGTAAATGTTTCACTGATGCTGTGAAATTTGGTGCATAATACTTGAAAACATATCATCATTAAAGGTGTATAGCCACAGTCAGTGTCATTTTCCAAAGCCATGCATAAGACACTTATAATGTATTTTACAAAGGTATTTACTGGGAAAAATACAGATAATTGCTGCTATTTGACAACAAGTAAACACAAGACTGTAATCATTTTTTTTAATTTAAAGGTCATATTGTGCACGGGTCTCAAAAGTCATCATTGCATTTACAATGACTACCAAAAGGTTATTCAGGCTTTTCCTTTGGAAATTATTCATATTTTTAGAGGTTCTTCAACAGTAATTATAATATTTACTTAAATAATTAGCTGACAATTTTAAACATTGTATAAGACAACAATAACTGAGTGAACATTTTCAGTAAAACATGACAAATGAAGCCTCAAATAGAAACAGAGGATTGCCATGGAAAGACAAGCTGTCAGCAGTGATGGAAAAGAAGGAAAGAAGAGAAAAAGAAAGAAAGAGGGGCAGATGTGGGAATGAGATTTTAAAAACAGTGATAGAGAGAGTGAGACCTGACAGCATCACTTGCACATTGAAAAGCTTAAGAAGGATGAGGAAATCTGGGTATGTCATGTGAGGAAACAAACAGCTGAGTGCTAGAAGTGATGGGAGTCCCAGCGAAGAGCATGAAACGAATAGAGGAGAAACAAAAAGCCAGAAAAGGAGGTCAACGACACCCGTGAAAGACGTGAAAGAGCTGCAAGGGGGATAATTCTCAAAGTAATCGAAGTGTGGCAAAGAGACAGACAGAAGTAGACAAAAATAACAGAAAAAGTGAGGACAGAGAGACATGGTTCATTTCAAGAAGCTGATGAGGGGATGGAGGAAGAGTCCCAGAGTTCCCAGCACACACACTGTCACAAACACCCACAGGAAAATCCTGTCGATGACCATGGCAACGTATTTCCAGTCATCCTCCACCTGAGGAGAGAAAAGAAGCGAAATTTAAAGCAAAAAGAAGAAAAATATCTAGAGCACACTGTCTCTCTTTCCTCTTCCAAATTTCTTCAAGCGACCTTTGCTTAATGGTAATTGTGAACTTTATGGCACAAACTGTCACATTTGCTGCACGTCACTGTGTCATGAGCTAGAACTGTATGGCTATGAGGGAGGTTTGCTTCTGTATTTCTGTGCAAGAGAGGCTGGTGTTTACTGTACAGTGCCATCTGTCCAAAAATCATCTGATCTGCCAGTGTACTTAAATTAGCAGAACTGTTGTTAGTATAAAAACAATTGCTGGCCACAACAGACTTATTTGCCTTAGCTTTTTTTATATTTACTGAACTTTAGTGTGAAGTTAACAGATAAATGCTATTTATGGCATTGTGGCATCCTCACAGCCATTTTATGTCTAATACATCTGCACAGTACTAAATATAGTATGAGTGTGGCCTGATCAGTCAGGTGTGGACAATAAGATCATGGATTCAGTGACCATAATGCCATTGTGTGTATACAGAAGGGGGTATGGCTATTCTGCACGCAAGAAAGATCCAAGCATTGCTAAGTAAAGCTGGAGCAGAAGCAACAATCATATCAGGACCATCCAGAGTGTGAGAAAGGCATGCACAAAGCCCTCCATCTGTGACAAACAAGCAGCTTTTACAACCCTTTGTAAATGCTTCCACACCATTTACCAAGCTAGGTAGAAATTCACCTAGTATGCACAGATGAACCACATGTAGTAATGCTTGGTTATGTGTATGTGTGTGTTTATTTGTGTGCTGCATATATTTTGCAGGAAATCTGTTCAAAGGTCTAGTCTACAAACCATTAATTTTGACAGGTTATTTTAAGGGAGGGCATTTATCAGTTTTCGATAATCTCTTTGGTGCTTCTCTTGCAGGGAGATATTGTATTTCCCTGATTTTGAACTTGTGTTTGCATCTCTCTGAAGGTGCAAGTATGCAGAACATTAGTATAAACTGGGTGTAGGTGGCCAGACTATCATAATTGATTCTCTAAGTTTAGTTGTCAACATTTGCCAAATTTACCCCAAATACACCAAATATTCAGTTGTACGTAGCACTTTGTATTACAGCCCAGTAACAGCATGGCAATAGAGTGGTAATATTGTGGAAGTAAAGAAGTAATGGCCACATAATATGTTTAAGTACATCTAAGGTAATAACCAATTACTTAATTGATTTATTTATTTATTATTACCTTATTATCTTTTATTTAGTCAGTTTTCTAAAACACAATAAACCACAAAGTGTTGATTAAATAAATAAAAAATGTAATTGCATGTAAAGAAAACAAAACTTTAAATTAATTAAACTTTTAATTTAAACATATTCCAGTACTACTTATCTCATGTTATCTTACAGTTTCTTATCTTTCATTAAAATTGACTTATGTCATTATATTGGATGCCATTACAGTCTAGTTTCTTGGCACTATCCCACAGATGCTGAAGAATCTGGATTTCTTTTTTCCACTGCAGTAAGTTTCTTATCTGAAGCTGACAGATGCTCCTTGTCCTTCACCTGTTTTCTTCTCTTTTTTTGTAGTCTGTTTTTTCATATCAACTTTGATGTCCAAACTTTTTTTTTTAACTAGCGTTACAGTGAGAGTTGCAGGGGAAACGATATTCTGAACCTCTGTTATTTCAGCCGAAGCCTCACTTGTTATCTTTATTTTTTTAACTGTCATCACTCCAGTGGAAACACTTTGGAAAGGTGCGCCTTTTTTGGCTTCCTCTTTGTTTCAGTTTTTCAACTTTCTCCTGCTTTCTTGCCTTAGAGGTGCAGGTTTCTGTCTTGCAACATTGTCACTACTTTCTCCACTTCACCTATATATATAGAAATATATAAAAAAAATATAAAGAAATGGGGGCATTGCAGTATGCAGATGCAATGCAGATTGCACAAGCCTGTTGGTTCAGAATGATTCTGATTTGCTAACATACACATGGTAGTAAGAGCGAAATGGGTGTACATTTCATAAATCCAACTGTAATTTTGGACACAGTTGTTTTCTTGGACAGGATAAGAACATTTCTATGCACATATTAATAAATGGGGGCAATTTTTTCTTTCCAGAAAACCCAGAGAATATATTTTCAACAATATAGCACAGCCACTGACATATTTTTATAAGATCCAGTGTTTTTTTTAGTAGTAGTGACTAATATAGCCACAAGTCTCTAGCCTCAGGCAGAGATGAGCAAAAGACTTCCTTTTAGCTCAGTTCTTTCTATCTCTGGATTATTTTTATCTTCACACTTGTAGCCCCAAACAGTTTTTTCTTGATGTCATTCAGATTTCACACAGCTCTCTCTAAAACCACAAAAGGCTTTTCCCACCTTTTCTTATATGTGCTGTAGTACAATGGTGTTTCCAAAAAAGTTTGCACGCTGTGTAAAATGTAAATAACAACAGAATTCAATGATTTAAAATAGTTTAAAGCCTACATCAATCCAAAAGAAGGACAAAGACAACATAACAAACAATGTATGCTCATTTTGAATGTGATGCCATTAAAACATTTCCCAGTGTGCAGAGTCAACGAGACCAGGAGCTTTAGTTTTGGGCCCTCCTTTTTTTAATGTTTTTATTGTCAACATGCTACAAATTATTTCAGTGGGTGACAGGTCTGGACTGCAGGTAGCTTAGCAGTTTATAACTGCTGCTGGAATGTGTCCTGAATGTAGTTTGGCAATGTCTTGTTGAAATAAGCAAGGGCTAGTCTCATGATGGCACCAAATGTTTCACCAAAAATCATTCTGCATTAATTGTGCCTTCACATACGTGCAATTTATGCACGTATGCTGTTGTTTGGTCCCTCTCCTATTTTTCTTGGAGGACAGAATGTCCAAAAATGATTTCAGAAGATTTAAAAAAGATTTTGATTTGACAGACCAGGGCCCCTGAGAATAACACTGCATTTCTAACTCTTGTTTGTGTATCCTTTTTTTCCCTCTATGGTACAATTTTATCCATTTATGAAAGCAGTGACTAACTGTGTTCCAGAGGAGTGGCTTTAAGTGTTCCTGAGCCCATGCAGTGATTTCCATTCCATGTCTGTTTTTGATGCAGTGCTGCCCGAGGGCCCGAAGATCACAGTCATTGCACACCAGTGGATGCATCCATTATATCAAATTGAAAGGCATATTTAAATATGTTACAAAAATAAATAAGATTGTGTTTTCCAAACTGCATACCTCTTTTGCTTTGTTGCGAGTCCTCATGTTTTCTGCGATGTACTTTACGCTCTCAATGGCCTGCTTGATTTCTGGAGACACCACAGAAAAGGCGACAACAGCATTTACCGGCGATGAAGCATTAATGGGCCTTGGCAGCTTGGGCAGCTCTGACTCCTGGGGTCCCTGGGTCTGAGGTTGCTGGGGAGGAGGTGGTGGCGGTGGCACCATCGAGGGTGGGACAGGAGTTGGTACCTCTTTGCCTCTGTAGGGGAACCTTCTGTTCATATCCCGTTTCATGTCACGGTTCATCTCACCATACTCCACACAGTTCATTGAGCCACCAGCTGAGGAAGTTCCTCCTCCTCCTGCACCACTTTCCAGCGGCGGACAAGCTACACCCCCAGTTATGCCTCCAACACTTACACTTCCTGAGCTACTTGTTGCTCCTATGCTGGTTTTTCTCTTCTTGCTTCCTCCACTGCTTCCTCCTCCAGTCCCTCCTGTAATTCTGGCAGGTGAGGAGGAGCCCTGGTCAATAGGGCGCCTCATCAGCATTACTCTGGGCAGCACACCAAGGAACACAGCCCTCACCCACTCCGGCATTGTGTGAGTCATAGGGGTGCGGTAGTGAACATTTAGCACAAAGACAGTGATGACAATGCTGAGTGTGACAAAAATCATGGTGAACAGAAGGTACTCGCCAATCAGAGGGATGACAAGTGATGTTGAAGGGATGGTCTCAGTGATAACCAGCAGGAACACAGTGAGGGAGAGTAGGACGGAGATACACAGGGTAACTTTCTCCCCACAATCAGATGGGAGGTAGAAGACCAGTACCGTGAGGAAGGAGATGAGGAGGCAGGGGATGATGAGGTTGATGGTGTAGAAAAGAGGCAGGCGGCGGATGTAGAAGGAGTAGGTGATGTCAGGGTAGATCTCTTCACAGCAGTTATACTTGATGTCATGCTTGTATCCTGGTGCGTCAATGATTTCCCACTCTCCACTTTCCCAGAAATCTTTTAGGTTCACCTGGTGAAGTGCAAACGTAAAAGCTGTTTTTAGAAAAAAATATTCTTATATCTCAAAGCGAATTCTGCGTCTTTATTAAAGGAGTCCATTTAAAAACATTGTTCGTCCTTTTCACACTGACCACCCCAAGCCACCACAGTCCCTATTCTGGGTGAAAAGACGTTGTAAAGCTCATCTCAAACTAACACGAGCCTTTGTTCAAAATTCCCTACTGCTTTTCAACAAAAAATCAACAAAAACTGTAACTTTCTAATTCAGGCTATCAGCGTCTAAGCTAAGTTAGCCTTGTTGTGTTGTGCAACTGCCATCTCTTAGACTGGAAGTGCATTAGTTATACTCTCTTAATTACAGTACAAAGAGGAGGAATGCAAACATAAAGAATGAATTGCCTGCCTGTTCACATCAGCAAAATGCTACTTTATTAAGAAAGCCAAAACTGTGAAGTTATTTTTTAAATGTTTCTTGCAAAAAAATAAAAAATGAAGAGATTTAAGTAAGTTGGAAGATATAAGCACTTAAAGGGTGTGGCTCAGTACTAAAATGCTCCAACTATTCTTCTGAAGAATGATGCTGTAAAATGAGACTTTCTTTAATGGTGTATAAAGTAAAATTGCAAGACTCTAAGGATTTCTTTCCTGTCACCCCAGATGGCCCCTCTGACCTTTGAGCCAATGAGCACCAGATCAATCTTGGCCTTGTCATAGGTCCAGGAGCCAAACTTCATCGAGCAGTTCTGGTAGTCAAAGGGGAAGTAGGTGATGTCCATAGGGCAGGAGGATTTGAAAATAGCCGGAGGAATCCAAGTGATCGTTCCATCAAACTTTAGCAGAGCTTTGGTCTTGTCTTCCACAAGGAAATCACCTACAGCACTGTGAACAAGCAATTTCAAGGCCATTACAGCAGAGCAAACATACAAATAATTATCAGATATGTTTGAAATGTAGTAAAGTTTAATTTTAACATTGGAAGGAAAGCTTTGCAATTAGACTGACATCAGGGTACTACCAGCAAGTGAAAGTCAATTATGTTAAAGAAGTATGCAGTTTGTGCATGTCTACTGTGTGTGGTAGCTTCAGAAACAAAAGAGAAAATAATAGAAAATAAAACGTAACGGACATCTAGATTTGATTAGATAATGAATAGAGGGGGAAAAGAATAAAAATCCTCACTGTAAAGACCTCTTAGCATTTATGCTCTAAAACTTACTTGTTGTATAAGACTATGTCCGGCCTCCAAATCTTGTTGGATGGAACTCGTATGAACTCAATCCCGTCAAACTCAGAGGGGGTCCATCTCAATTTGTAGTCATTCCACACCTGAAAGACAGGCAGGGATTAAAACAATGAGATCTTAACATAATCCACAAGTAACAAAAGAGCAGATATAAGCACAGCTCATGATTGTCACTCACATGTCTCAGCCACAGGTTGGTTTCCATTATTTGATTCACCTCATCCTCAAATGACAAACAGGGAAATTTGGCACCATGAATGGATTATCTTTATTATTTATTTATTTATTTTAAACAAACGATTATTTGTTATACTGATTTTCCCCTCTTACCACTTTGACAAGCTGAGATATGGACACCTCAAACTCTACAGTAACCGGATCTGATACATTCTCCACTGGTCGGATGAACTGATTGTACCTTCGGAATAACCTCCGAAATAATCTGTCCTCTGCCTTAGATGAAAAACAGCCTTAAAAAAAGAGAAAAAAGAGAAATTACAAGCACTGAAAGAAGGGGAAATACTGTCTCATCACATTTAGTGAGCTGAATTGTAGGCATCGTGGAGCCATGCTAGTAAATTGAACTTGACTTCAATATAACTAAAAGGTCAATCACTCAAAAGAATTTAACATTAGTGTCTTCTAAACCAAATATTATAGAAACACAAAGAAGAATGTGTCCTGAAGGTGTTAACATCAAGGGTTTAATTCACCAGCAAGCGAGAAAGTAAGAAAAAAATAAAGTGTGATACTATATATACATACATACATATATATAATACATATAAGCTTTCACATAAAATTCACTATACTCAGAATAGCTTCAACATTTCCTCACTTTCATTTTATGGCTGCTGCAGACAAACCAAACAACACATCCACCTACAGCTTTATTAAAGGACTGAGGTATCTAGGAGGTAACAAGCCATGCAGATACATGTATGGAAAAATGGTTGCAGTGGTTTGTTAAAGTTAAGCATCACAAACCAACCTCCATTCACCTTCATTATAATTAAGACATGACTGTGATTATCCTGAGCAAAAAAGGCAAACCTATCCACATTTCTACACACCACTGGGGCTTTCAGCTTGACTTTGGAGAAGTCATTTTTAAACTGTTTATTCAATGACAGGAGAGAGAGCTATGAATGATCAAAGTGTGTTAGTTCAGTTGCATGTTTACATGGTGAAATCAAAGCCTAAAAGCTTTTAGGAAATCTGCAAGCACAAGATGCTTTAAGCAAAACAGAATGATGTGTCTTTGGCCAAAGTGTCTGCAGAAGTGTAAGCGTGTCTAAGTCTGGACTGAAGGTCATACTCTGGAAAGCTGCCACTCGTAATGCTGGTGCCTGGGATGGCACATGTAGACCCACGCCTGTCCAAGCAGAAAATGTTGCCTCACATGGGACAGCAGACACTCACGCTACCAGCTCACCCTCAGAAACACTGCTCTAGTCTTTTCAATGAGCTTCATCTCATCTATACATAACAATACAGTAGAAATGCCTTCTTTAAACTTCCACTGTGCCTCCTGCTCTTTGTCATGTTTCTTTCTTCTGTGTTACCCTTTTCTCCTGGTTAACTAAACACAGGACACCAGAGGTTGGCCTTCTGTACCCTTACATTTTGAACTAACTGATTAATTTTGTTCAGACTCAGAAACCTAGGTAAATAATAAATGCTTTAAACTCTGAGGCCAACCTCATGCATCGTAGCTTCCCAGTCACAAAGTGCTGCACACATTTTTCAGTATAGTATGAAACCATTAAACCTGCACTTAGTGAATTGGATTACAGCATTTTAAGAGATGGGTCTGAATGTATTCAAGTAGGACTCAACCCATATACACACAAAGAGCCATACTCACCAAAAACGTTTGTTTCCTTGACAACAACTAAATAAAACATGTACCTTTAATGGGACACTTTCTGTCTGAATCAGTTTACTCAAAACTATGGAACACTGCTTCAGTTTCTTATTTTGATGCTTTTTCCAGTTAGTTTCAAGTTTTTTAGTTATCATATTATTTGTGTCATGTGTTAATACTTATCCAACACTGCAAACAGTCCACTTTGCAAAAAAAAAATATTTCTGGAGTTTCAGTGCTTAGTTTCAGTGCTCTACCTGTATCAGACTTACTGCTGCTCCCGATTTCAGATGGCTTTTTTGGTCATAAACTATTTACGTCGTGAAAGACTAGCACCGAAACTTCACAAATAAATGTATTTTTGCGAGGTAAACCATATGCAGGAGTTTGTTTGCAATGTTGGACTAGTTTTCCTTCGACTGCAGACCTGTCTCATAAAACAGGTAATTCAGAAAAGAATAGCAAAACATGGTTGCACTTTCTATTACAGGTGGGTAATAATGTGGTAACAGTGGTGTAATAAGGTGGAAACAAGAAAGTAATCGGAAAATAGCAAGTTATTACTACTTAATTACCAAAGTAATAGTAATTATCTTGTATGAACAGTTGTTATAGCTGAGTAATATTACATTGAAACTTATGTAATTGAGTAATAACAGACCAGAAACTGGGGGTCAATGTATGGTTAATGCTGGAATTTATCCCACCTTATGTCCCCAACATTCTTCTTTGTTTGAAGGTAACATTGTAAATATTAAATTTTTTTTAATCTTTACTTGTGTGGCTTATTATCTTCAAGAAATATGATAGTTTATGTGCAATAACCAGGAATCAGGGCTGCAAAATGCAAAACTACATGTTCGTACTACATTTCATAGTAATATTTCTTACAATTTAAAAACTAGGACCAGAAAAACGTGTTTATTTTTGCTAATTGTTGCAATCATGGATCAAAAATAGCAGTTATGGCTATTTTGTATTACACCACTGGGAAGTAAACACATATAGCTATACAAGCTGAATGATAGTATAATTTCAAATTATAGTTGACAAATCATTTATTGATGTGGAAATACAAGATGCTGTGGCTCCATAAACACGCTCTGATCACACAATAAAGGCCTTTTCCCATAGAAAGTGGGACGCGATGCGCTGCGCTCTGAAACCCATTCTTTTCTATTGCTTGCGCCGCGCAAAAACGGTTTCCCACTGCGCCGAGCAAAGCGCAGCGTCGGCGAGGAGTACTCGCGCATGCCACGGGTTGAACTGGGTTTAACTTTGCTGCGCGGTGTGATGTACATTAGCGCGACAAATAGAAACGAAGCCTACAGCCGCGTTAAGTTCAACCACACAATGAACGCAAACATAGAAGAAAAGTTGGTTCTGTGCGTATCCAAGTTCAAGGAAACTTTATGACACAAGTTTGCGTGCATATAGGGACCTCGAGAGGAAAGCAGTGTTGTGGGAACATTATCTATTATCTATTGACATATATGGAACTGAGTGTCTCATGCACCCACAACCTCTTTCTTGCCATCCGCCTTCTTCTCTTCACTAGTGGAAATAGTGCCAAAGCTTTACTTTTTATGGATGAGAAATACATGTTTTGAAATGACAGGGAGCCGGTGAATCTAGTACACGTAGAGCGGCCACAAAAAAATGACGTACAGGCAGAGCGCAGCAGCCAGCGCAACACAAATTTTGGGCAATTCGCTCTAGCTAGCAGTTTTCACATAGGAAGAAAAAATTACCATACGTTACCATCCTGACCATGTGGCAGTTCAGCTTTGTTGCATTTTACCAATAAAACAATTTCTCTAATTCTAGGTTATTGTACAGAAACTACTGCACATGTTTCCAGGTAATAACCCACATCATTAAACAAAATGACTGTTATCTTCAAACAAAGAATAATGCTGGCAGGATTAATTCCATCATCATAGTATGACAATCGTATCCTAATATGTTAAAGCATCAACAAATGATACCTTACTTTTATGAGGTGACTACCACAAGTCACCTCATAAAAAATTCTTACATATATTACTGTTTAATTTCTAGCAGGTTATCATATTGTTACCAAAATATTACTGTACAATTACTAATTGGTTTTGCCTCGTAGGCATATCTTTGTTTCCATATTATTAACCCCAGTTTCTGTTCTGTTATTACCCAATTACAAAAATTTCACCACTGTTGGTACAACGTAATTACTAGGATATTACTTAATTATTATTTTGGAAAATAATAGCCAATACTTCTATACTATTACCTTCTTGTTTCCATATTATTACCCTGCTATTACCACATTATTACAAGCTGTAATAGAAAGTGCTACTGAAAACATAGCCCATCAAGCAACCTTATTTATTTGAGATATAAACTGAGATGAGGCTACTAAACTGGCTAAACTAAACTGGCATGAGTTGAGTTTTAGAATGGTTCAGATGGAGCAGAAGCAGAAAAAGCCAGTGGTTTGCTCTGAAGTAAGCCCTCCTCCATTTCCCAGGGTGCTTAGTTAATCATTATTATTTTCATATGGCTCATATGTACTCAAGTTTCACACGACACAATACCCAACACAATCACCTTAGATAAAAATTGACTTTCAGTGAGGGTGTCACTTTAATATAGCACATTTTTTGAAGAACCTATATGCCGAAACAAATATTTCACAATAACTATCCATACAGTGAAGGCATAAAGCTGTTCTTGCATTTATTACAGCTGGGAGTACACTTAGATGAATATCGTTCAGTTTCAGTGTGTCGTCTGTCTGAATTTTCATTTTGGGAGACAAGCTCATTTGCTCATGTTCACAAAATCGATTTTAGCTTGCCAGGGCCAGGGGAATAAATAAATATTAGAGAATTTTATCCCAAGTTAGTTTCTTTGAGGAGCCATGAGTCTGAAACATGCCTTATATTGTTAATGTCTAAATCAGCAACACTTCTGAAGCTTTTTACTCAATTTACAATTTCAGAGGGGAATTACACATTTCACTGGCAGACTCAGCTTGCACACTAAAATGTTTTTGACTTCTTTGCTTCCATCAAACTCAGGATCAGGGTTACCTTTGCTCGTAAAACCACTGTTACCAAAACAATTTAAGGCAGTAAAATGGAAGAAGACTACAGAAAGCTGATGTGTCGGTGGGGAGTGGTTTTGGCTCAGCTGCAGGATGAAGAGGTGGAGCTGGGCAGTCAAAAGGGCAGTGCCAGGTGAGGCTGGCTGGCACAGCAGTTACACATTTTGCTAATCAGTCTCTCTTGTTTATGAGATAGCACACAGTTGATGTGACCGAAGACACACACCAACTACAGCTGTAGATGGAGAGAGAAAGTATCCCTGAGTTGAGATTGCTGGGGTGCTTTGCCACGCTGGACAAATCACAGCAGAGTGCCCTCTTGAGCTGAGCATGTGTGTTAAAGAGGGAAAAAAGAGCCTGTTAACATGGCTACAGCTGATTTTATTCTACAGCGCTGTGGTTGGTTTTTGTTCTTAAGATCTTGCTCCCCTGCTAAGTGGGTAAGAAGCTGCAAATTATATAGTGACTTCGAAACTCCACAGAAGTTTTCTGAGGTCAATGGCAGAGGCGAGCTAAGTCTTAAAGCTTAATGAAAAGACCTTTCTCTGGAGACACTTGTGTAATTTCTGCTCTCTGTACCTGCCTTAAAAACTACCCACTGCTCCCTAATTCGTTGCACTCTCAGAACCTTGTTTAAGCCTCTAATTGGCTGAGGGAAAACCAGGGCAATTATAATCAGTCAGTTAATTGGACCTTTTGTTCCTTGTGACAAAAAATGAAGCCAGTATTTTTTTTTCCCTCCCTCCGATGACACATTCACTCCCCTAATTCCCTTTATTTGTTCTGCCACTGAAGATGTTAAGAAGCCATAGTTTTGAAGAAGTTAATTATAACCTTTGCACTTTCACGTCAGTTGATTACACACAGCTTTTACTGCTTGTCCCTGATAGCATAAGGATTCAATTTCTGTGCTTGTGAAGGTGCTTGCAAAAATAACAGCTGTGACTTTTAATTTTCAACACAACAATTTTGTAAAGTTTTATTATCTTATGCATAGATGATGATTGTTTCATATCTTTCTGGTTAAGCAAAATACCATTATGGCCAGACTAAGAGCTCTCATTTACACTGCAGCTCATCTCAGTTGTTTTTTCATTATTATGTAATAGTTTTGTTTTGTTTTCTTTTGGGGGGGCGGGGTACTTATATAGTGCCTTTCTACTCATTTGAGCACTCAAAGTGCTTACTTACTACAAGTCTCATTCACCCATATGCACTTTCTGATATTCATGCACACACTCACTGGGGCAAATCAGGGTTCAGTGCCTAGCCCAAGGATACTTTGGTATGCAGAGTGGAGGAGTCAGGGAATCGATCCACTGATCTTCCGATTGGTAGACGATCCACTCTATCACCTGAGCCACAGCCACCCACAAATCCAGATTATCATTAGAATTAGAATAAAGTGTGCAACAAGGGGACCTTCATCCCTCACAAATTGACTACACAGGAACCTGTAGTTATATTAACACAGTTAAGCAGAAATGTGAATAAATACATGTAAAATATGCTATGTAGTTGTCACCTTCAGATAGGTTGGAACTTTACACAAATGTTAGTGCTTTCTCACATATGTGTAAAGTTGGAAAAGGGAGACTTTTACGCAGTCTATGAACTTCAGCAGATTTGGTGCCTAAAAATGACAAAACATCCATCTATCCATCCATTCTCTTAACACTTATCCAAGGTTGGAGGGTGGAGCCCATCCCGGTTGACTTTGGTGGTAAACCATAGACACTGACTAACAAAATTAGCGTAAATTAAAGTAAAGAAAGAGTAAAGCTTTCATGGGTCATTTCAGATACACTTCTGTAGCAAAGGACCCAGATGCACACAGCCATTGCAGGACGAGTGAATGTTTTATTTATGGTTAACAATGTTTTGCACACTTGTTGGGAGGCTTTTCAGCCTCCACTGTCTCTAGCTCAGCATTCCACCCTCCTTCAGGTCCCGGCGTCCTACTCAAATAGGGGAGGCACGATTAGATGATGATTACCAGCTGTGTCGGCCAGCCTCCCCTGGCACTGCCCCTCTGAACCCACTGCTCCACCCCTCCCCTGCAGCTGAGCCACAAACCACACCCCGCCACAACTTCCATTGTTTCAGACAGTTTAAACGAAAGTTTGGTATATGGAAGATTGTTTCTGCCACTAAAACATACGTTTTTGCGGTCTATAAGTCAAAATTTTGGGTTAGTATCTCAAAATTTCAACTTACTAACTTAAAATTTCAAGTTAGGCATCTCAAAATTTCCACTTACTTGGAAGTTTGAGTCAGTAAGTAAAAATTTTGAGATATCTAACTCGAAATAACTTGAAATTTTGACTTAGGTCTGCCTGGCATTTTTTTTAAGTGGTGGAAACAAGCTTCCATACTGGTATGATCATTCTAACGTGTATTTTTAAAAAGCCAAGTTAATGGCAATAGAGACTGCTGGAATCAAGAATACCATCAAGCAAACAAACCATAATGGTCATACCTAGCATTAAAAATAAATCAAGTCCTTTTCCTTTATCAGTTCACATACCTCGAGCTTTAGAATGAAGTTGTTACCATAATCACTGTGCCAAGTGAATTCATGTTTCATTTCGGATATGTGCTCATTCCTTCCCCTCACTTTGTGGTGTATCAAAGTGACAAGCCTTTGTACTGCTGCACATGAAGCCAAGTCAAGCTGCCATGCATTTCACCCTTAAAAAGCCACATTGATTTAGAATTATAAAGCCAAACACTGAGTATGTCTTTGTCTCTCGTGGCTTCAGGAGCCAAAAGCTGCTGGAAGACCCGTGGCCTGTGGGAGGCTCTTTGATCAGGCATGTGCTTAACAGGATGAGCCTGGAAGCCAGTTGTGGACACTCTGAAGGAACTAATTACTCTCCAAAAATACACCACTGTCAGACTGCATAGAAAACAGATACAAAGAGAGAGACAGTGGGGAGAAGAGATAGGAAAAGTGACAGCAAGTACAAGGCGAGAAAAGCTAGATAGTGTGCCTTTGCTCTCCAGGGTTTTTGATGGCCTGACTTTGACATCCTGAATGACGCACAAGAGAAGCCACAATGATTACTGCAATTTCTGACCGTCCCATGAAGCATAAGGTGCTTAACCTAAGCGTGGCTTCATATATGAAGGCTGCTGTACATTCATATAACTGTGCATGTTACTATTTATATCCATTCACCTTTGATTTGACTCATTCTGAAAAACACACGATTTTCTTTTTCAATGATGCATGAAATTTAATTGCCACTTACAGTGAGGCAAAAAAGTATTTAGTCAGCCACCAATTGTACAAGTTCTCCCACTTAAAAAGATGAGAGAGGTCTGTAATTTTCATCATAGGTATACCTCAACTATGAGAGACAAAATGAGAAAACAAAATCCAGAAAATCACATTGTCTGATTTTTAAAGAATTTATTTGCAAATTATGGTGGAAAATAAGTATTTGGTCAATAAGAAAAGTTCATCTCAATACTTTGTTATATACCCTTTGTTGGCAATGACAGAGGTCAAACGTTTTCTGTAAGTCTTCACAAGGTTTTCACACACTGTTGCTGGTATTTTGGCCCATTCCTCCATGCAGATCTCCTCTAGAGCAGTGATGTTTTGGGGCTGTCGCTGGGCAACACGGACTTTCAACTCCC
>VUQS01028344.1:0-16085 GCA_015108495.1 Heterochromis multidens | reverse complement strand
TTTCTGCCCTTGAAGTCCGAACAGCAAACCACGATGCCATAATGAATAAAAGCAACATATGGCACATTACTAATGTGGGAATTGACCTTCCATACTACATAATGTATGCGTGGCGTGAACACCTGCTTTGACTACATGTGATGCTGAATATGTGTAAGGTAGCTAACAGCAGGTAATGGAAGCAAAATGATTATAAAATAGTCATAAAGTAGCATGTTGGAAAAAAAAAAAAACTTATCACAAACCAAAATATGCACTGTTTTGAATAATGTAGACTAAATCCACTGAAAGCTTACCTAACACCACCAAATGTGCATTTCATAAGCTAGATAACAAAAACTGCTTGTAGTTTCCCTTCCCAATGTTGTTTTTTGTGTTATTTTTGCAACACAATAAACCCTATGTCAAGTTTTTGCACATTTTGTTATGTCTTTGGGGAAATCAAAGACTTTAAAGACAGTAAATTATTTTTAATGCTTGCACAAAAATAATAGGCCATTTCCTAAATGATGTGCCATGCTGGTGCCTGGGATCATCAGGATGCCAGTTTTGCCTCCCTGTTGATCGGCTAATTTGAGAAAGAGCGCACCTGGTGTGTCTTATTGCGTGCACAAGTGCCGAGAAATGGCACTCTATCTACTGGGTTTGGTTATTTCCATGCAGAGCAGAGGTACTGACAATGTTAGCATTAACGGCTCATTAAAATGAAGAAGGATGAAGTCATTGCCACAAGAAAAAAAAAGTTGCTGCCCCTTGCTAAATGGGAAACTGAAGTGGAAATGAGCTAAAGAGGAAGTGGAGCTTTCAAAATGGCCACCATATCCTGTAATGACCAGTGTTCAGCTTTTATAAGACCTCCACTGAGTAGGGTCTCAGATTAATGTAGACAGGAGCGTGACAGCAGTGGTCTGAATGGACTGCTGTAGGGAGCCCACTGGGGCTTGTTTCAGACAGCACATGCCTGATGGTAAAAGTGAAATGGCTGCGACATGCAGATGTTAGAAGCATCTAGAACTGTCCCATATCCAAGAGAAGCTCTAAAACCTTTAAAAGGACTACAGTGGGTGATGGTTATGGCTCTGACTATTGAAGTATATGTGCTGTTTATCACTTTCACCTGCCTTGCTTGGAGTGCTGGGACGTCTAGCCAGCAACTGCTTCCAGGGGAGCGTTTGGAGCTTATCTTTTCAACAGGTTTTCGCGTTGCTGTGGACAGCAAATCAGGGCAGGCTCAGCCAAGGAGTAGAGCACAGTTTGGGGTGGTGCCACACCTCAGCACTAATTTCAGGGTTAGCAGAACGCCCAACAGGAGAACGGCATTGCCATGGCAACGGTTAACAGCTAAAAGCACTGTCTACAGTCTGATAGGGGCCCCAAATAATCAGTCATCATGACAAACAGCCGATTATAGCAGTCTTTTTCAACATGCAAGATCTCAGTAACAGCTAAATCTGGGATTTAGCGATAACATAACTATGTGCAATGGCATTTGTTATAAGTGCATTTTTATCCCTTTGTGCTCAAGATAAGATTTTGTAGCAAAATTTGCTATTAATCTAAAATTAATAGCATAAGGACAATAGCTTTATCCATTTGTCTTTCCTATTTATTTTTTATCAGATGCATTCTGTAATAAAAACCCCATTACAAATGCTTTCCAAACCAACCAGGCATATTTACTCACTCCACTTCTGAACTTGATGTTGAAATTATTATTTTTTTCTGCCTGTGTACAAGCGATATAAAAAGCGAATGAAGAGCATGAGAGTAGATGGCAAATCGGAGAGAGGGTGTGATAGTCAGTCAGGGGCAACCACAATATACTTTCCATCAGGATCTAGTCAATTTATCAGCAGAGAGATGTTATTAGCTTCCAGATAGCTTCAGCAAAAGCATGTAGGTATTTTCCTCCCCATCAGTCTCCTTTTATATTTTTAGATGTTCTTTATGTGAGTACAATGGCCTCAATATCAAGCATTTTAAATGATGCTTGAAATACCAGTCACTTGACTTTGATGTCACAGGCAATTAAATCCAACCTTACCCCTTTCCACCGTTAATAACAGCAATCTCGCCCGACCTAGTGCCTAATTAATATGTGCTATTTGTCACTTTGCCTTGACACATGTATATCAAAGTGGGGGTGGGGAGAGAGGCCTGGAGGGGTGAAGAGGTGGCTTTGTAGGGGAGAGTGGGAGGTGGCGGGCAGTGGTGAAAGAGTGGTATGCTGAGCTTTCATTAGGTGGCAAGGTACCGTTTCTCCTCTCTCCATCTCCTCGCTGCTAAGTGAAAGGCAGGTGTACTGTCATTTGATTTCATAAGAGGGGAAAAAGAATATTTAGTGTGGGGAAGGTGGTTCACAAAATGCAGAGAGGGTAAAAGGTAGGAGGTGAAGAAAATATTTGGCCACAAAGAAGACGGAATAATGACAAAAATGAGTTAGCTGTGAATGCAGCCTTGATTTATTCTTCTGCTTCTGATGGTGATTATTTTGCATGTAATGACACATTTTCACATGGTGGATGCTTAATTTTGGAATGAAAATCTTCATATTGTTTATTTGTACATAATTTTGTGCCTTTTAGGATATCATCATCCTTCACTGGAGTTTGACTGTGGCAAAGTGATGCTTATAATTAGGCATGTGTTTGTTTGTGTATGTGCATGCATGTGTATTGTGCATTGTGCATGTGTACATGCCTTGTCATTGCCAGTTTCCACTATGGCTCGGCGGGTGGCAGGGCAGCACTGCAACACTGCAATGAAATCAATGATCCATGGTTCTTTAGATGTGACCAACAAACTAAGTTGTCATCTCGTTCTAAAACAAAAGGGTTGATGGGGGGAAAGAAAAAAAAAAGCAGTGCACCAAAGCTGCTAAGATTACATCGCAAATGTGCAGGGTTTCATGCCAGTGCAGTTCTCAGTGGGGTCAGTAGACAAATACCAAAAATTCACAAATACATCCACACCATACATCTCTTTCTCTAAGCCCCCCACCCCATCCATCCTCCCCTCACTTTCCGCCTGAAACCCTTTGCCAAATGCTGCCAGACTCTCACATCTGTGCCGAAAATGAATTGTATCCCAGAGCCCTCTGAGTCAAGGATTCACTTGTAAAGAATGCAGTTTTATTGGATGAACAGACTAATGTACCATGCAATGTAGTTGCACTAGCATTTTATGCCACATTGAAAGAGTCAATTAATTTGCATAATTTAAACGAGCATGTACTGCCACTTTGAAGGCATGGCTAGGCAACTTGGCTAGTCACGTCAGCCCTTCCATTTCTGATAAATTAATCATTCTTGCCATACAATTAATTACATTTATGACAATTTGAACCTTTGTCCCACCCACTGGCCTGACAATTTTACAACCAGGCTGCAATATCAGAGCATCCTGATGAAACCCTGGTGATTTAGTGAACACCTTAACAGAGAGCCTATGCCTAGGGCTGAATAAAATTAATATTTTGTTTCCCATCTGGTGGAATCAGCAGAATTAATGAGGGAAGGAGGCCCGTAGCTACGCAGAATCCAGGGATCAATCTGCCTCTCTCCGCTGGTTGCAACTCTTTGCTGGAGGTGTGTGTGTGAAGCCGGGGGCGTGGGGGAGATATGAGAGGCGGGTGAGATGAGGAAGATAGCGCGTTGTGCACTTCCATAGTTTGAGCATTCACCCACAATGCACTATGGTGATCACTACTGTAAATGAGTGATTACAGCAGTGCCAGTCACTCCTCCTTGCAGCCCTGACAGACAGCACAGTTCCTTACCCACCACCACCCTACTGATTAATTTCCAGTTGTGGCTACCCGTCTGTCTGTCTTTGCCTTTGACACTTGTTTACAGCCTCTAATTGAATTGCAGTGGGGCAAATGTCTATGAGCTCGCTGGCGTGGAGCGCTGGCAATAAAGTGACTACGTTCTGTGGCAGAGCGAGACTAGTTTAGTGCGAACAGCTCAGCATCGAGGCTGCGTGTGGTTCTTGTCGCCATGGGAATGGCTGGGAGTCAGAGGGGTTTTTGATGCTGTCAAAACAGAAACAAGGAATTTGCAAACTCCCTTGTTTTGGGATATTTCGCATTGCAGATTCCTCTAGACTTTAGAAGATGATTTTTTTTACGAAATTAAAAAAATTTTTTTTTTACATTTCTTACATTGAAGATTTATTTCTATTATTTTAGAAATTCTTAAAATGTGATTTACAAGATTATTTTTGGCGACTGAAGTTTTTTTTCTGTATTAATAAGCTTTTGAGTCTGTCGAACCAGAAGAGGGACATTTAGGATTCTAATTACAATGCAGATTTATTTTTCTAGACTCGCCTGGGTTAATGTTTTCATAATTTTTTTCTGAATCATTGAGGTTTTAATACAGTTAAGACAAGTAGGGAGAATTTTATGCACAAATTTAATGCTCAGCATTTATTACAAATGATTTTTTTAGGTTAAGATTTTATTATCTTTTTGGATCTGTGGGATTTTGATGCTGCCAAAATGGGAAAACTTGGAAATTTGAAGTATCACTGTGTTGTATAAGATTGTTAAGATCTTGTACTGTGTTTGTGCAGGGATTTTATGTCTCTTTTAAATTCTATAGAGTAAAAGCAGTAACACTAATGTGCAGTTAAGCTTATATAATTTCTGTATTTTAATTCCTCATAACATTATCACGATGTATAAAAGATATGATACTAGTATTATTAATAAATGAATCATAGCAACCTATGTGACCCCATTTGATGGTGTAAAAAAAAAAAAAATCAAGTAAATGGTTGAATGAAAAATGTAAATGACAGAACACATATGCAAAATAATACCTTTTTGTTTCTGTCCACATAAACATTTTTTTTTCCCCAGACACTGGACACAATGGATGAAAATCTTTTCAAAAGTTCATGCTCTTGGAAACACGTCCAGAAAACCCATTAAACACTTTCCCCATTTTTCAAATGTTTTCAGTTCATTGCAGCTGTACACATCCAATATTACACTATCTGTAACAAGAAATAGTGAGGACAACACGTTCATTTCATTTATTCATTCATTGTCGCTGGACTACAATGAACATTTTAGTCATCCATTTACCAGAGATGGCAAAGAAAGAGAGACAGAGAAAGCACTTGTATGACAGAATGGGCACTCCCACAGTGTCATCCAATCTGGGCACCCCATTACCTCCTTCTCTCACCCTGTGTGTGTCTCTGTGTGTTTATGCGTGTGTGTGTGTGTGTGTGTGAACTGGCCCCCCCTGTCTGCCTTGCTTGCTCCATGCAGCGTTTTGCCGCCTAGAGAAGGTGCTAGTCGTCTCTTTGAAGTATCACTTCAATTACAGGGTTTAACCCCACAGGTCAGCCCTTGATTATTTACACAAAGCTGGTGTAATTCTGCTGGAAAGACTCGCCTTTGCCATGAATACAAAGCCAGGTTTCACTCTAATGGAGTGAATTTCACATCAACACTCGTCCTGTTTTGACCTGCATCTGATAGGGTTACTACATGTGACAGAACTAACGCATCGCCTTGTAAAATGTAGACACACATATGCAAAGTGGGCAAATATGACAGGGATGCTTCAAAACCAAAGCATTTGGAAAAGGTGAGATCTAATATATTTTTGTACCCATTTGAAAACATTTCTGTTGGGCATTAAGTGTTTCTTCTGAGGTGTTTCTGATGGTTACAAGCAACATGAGGTTATCAGATGTGCCTCAATGATGTTTTTTTTTTCTTTCTTTTTGTTTTAGCTACACTGAAAGCTTGGTGGTGTGTTTTATCTGCTTGACTTGCCTGATAAATTGGGGCCATGTAAAAACTGATCTTGCCAAAAATGGCATTGAATAATAGATTGTTTTGTTGATCAGGTTGCTGTTTACTTACCCTTTTAAATCCCTATTCTGTTTCCTCTCAGCTGGTGGCCTTCAATTGACTTCTTGTTATTTTTTCATGAAGTGAAGTGAGCGCAATACCAAGTGCTGCTATCACTCCTTCTTAAATAATATAAACAAGAGAACAACAAAAAAGGTAAAGTCTAAGTCATCTTCCCTGTTAGTTCATTTCAGCCTAGATGGCCCTCGTTCGCTGGAGCATGATGCGTGCAATGAAAATACGAGGGTCCTCTTCTCTCTGTGGTCCTGTGTGCACCACCCCCATAAAAGTTGCAACTGCCAGCTCAGGTGGAAAAATGTTGCAGAGTAAAAGATGTATTCAATAAATAGAGAGGGACAGCATGGGGCCTGGGGAAAGTGTGCATGAGACGGAGGTTTGGAGAGTGGAATAATGGAAGAGAGGGTAGATGGGGCATGAGTGTACATTAAACAGCGGTGCTTGACGCCTGTGAAAGAAAGCATACCGCTGGGAATATAACTCTTAACTAGTATTGTCTCCTTTCAATTTAAAGGAAGAACAAGTGCTGTCATCTATATAATTCTTTCTTTTCAAAGGTGGTTATCAACATTCATTACTATACATTATATTGCTAATTAGAGTATCAGCATTAAAATGTATGTTATGTGCCCTGGGATATTTTAGCACATCAGCACATATAGCTACAGAGTTCCTCAGTTTTTGTTTTTTGTTTTTTTTTATGACCGCAATAATGGTTTAAGCAACAAGAAAACAAAACAAAACAAAACAAAAAAAACAAACAGTTCACATTATGTCAGCACAGACTCAGTAAGAGTATAAAATGTAGCTCATTAGACACTAGAACCTGTTTTTTTAATTTATATGCCAGGATAATATACAGTATGTTTATATACTATATATTATTCTATACTACACATACTATATATACAGTATATGTATGTATGTGTGTGCATGTGTGCATGCATACAGGAAAATTTACTTCATGTGTTTCCATATAGTATGCAACATTTTCAAAGCATTTGTGTATATATATATATATATATATATATATATATATATATATATATATATATATATATATATATATATATATACACATATATATATACACACACACACACACACACACACAGGCCAGTAATACATATAAAACATTTTAGGGCTGGGCCAGTTTTGTAACGCGTTAGAAAAGCTGGTGGAACATCTTAAAAGTAATTTCGTTAATTGGCAACAGGTCAGTACTGAGTATAAAAATTCCAGAGAACATGAGTCTCTTACAAGTAAAGAGGGGGAGGGGTCCATCACAAAGTGAAAGACTTCAGCAGAGAGTTCAACAATTTAAGACGTTTCCAAAATGTAAAATTGCAAAGAATTTGGGGATCTTATCATCTGTGGAAAATCACATTAAACGATTAAGAAAATGAGGAAAAAATGCTAGTAGGTTACACAAGGGACATTGCTGAAAACCAGTATGTAATGGTTGTGGTCTTAGGACTCTCGGTCAGTACTGCATTAAAAACAGACATGATTCTGTAGTGGAAATCACTGCATGGGCTCAGGAAAACTTTATAAAACCATTTTCAGTGAACATACTTCATAACTGCATCAACAAATTACAAGTTAAAACTCTACCATGCAAAGAAGGTAACCATATATAAACAAGATCCAGAAACACAACCACCTTCTGGGCCTAAGCTTTAGACTGGCTAAGGGAATTTGGAAATCTGCCCTGTGGTGTGACAAGTCAGAATTTGAAAATCTTTTTGAAAATCCTCCTCCCCAGCCACTGCTATCTTTTACATGCTTGGACTTCATGCATTCCTATTCCAGAGCTAGGCTTACTTTAAACACAAGTGTAAGTGGCTTTGCTGCTATGATGACATCACAATTCACAAGAGCAATGACCAATGTGTGAAACCTAACCACTGCATAAGTAAGGTTTGAAATCATGATGGCACGGGTTTCTTGCACATCTGTTAATTCAATTCAATTCAATTTTATTTATATAGCGCCAAATCACAACAACAGTCGCCTTTTATTCTGTTATGACCTTCATTAAGGTGAACAATATATACAGGATATATACAGGTGTGGGATAGGGTCAGAGTAGTTAGCTAGTCTAAAACTCAGAAAACATCCAGAAAGCAGTAAATATTGAGTATAAAGTAAAGCAAGATCACATTCTTTAATAATCAAATTGTGTGGCACTGTGCTTTGTCCAGCTAATCTTAGTAGTACAAGTGCTAACAGCCTTCTCTCTGTTAAGGTCTACATCCCCACACACCATACACGTGGTTATGCATTGCTCCAGTTGAGTGATTATATACCAGTGTGCTCTGATACAGCTGACATACTGTACAAAACACCATATGTGTTCACTTTCTAGATCAGAACAGGAGGACTGCACTGGTTTGCAGGAATATCATACCTTCTTACTTTCAACCTTGCTTGTTTACAACTTCACATCACAAAGAAAGGGGTGCTGCTATCTGCTGGGTGTCAAGACCCAGCTAGTGCAGGCTAGCTATGTAATATCTTAGACCCAATAGTTAGCTGACATTATACTAGAGGTGGGCGATATAGCCTCAAAATTATATCAAGATATTTCAAAAAAATTTGCAATAACTATTTCTGACAATGGGAGGGGAAAAAAAGCTGAACGATTTATCAGCGATTGCAGCTTGCAGACAGCAGCATTTGTTAGTGCAAACAAAATTAAGGGTCTTTTTTTTTTTTTTTTGCAGCCGCCTGTGGTCTTCACATGTGCTATATGCATATATTCCGCTTTTCTATTGGTCAGGCGAATGGATTTCAGAGCACAGCGCATTTAGCGATTAGTTTAACAATAGCTAAACTAACTAAACTAACTCAACCTTGCGACTCTTCAGGAGCCTGCACAATATTTTCACATAATAAAACTGAAACTGAAAAATATTGTCTATCTGGGATGCTATTACTGGGGTTGGGCTTTTAAACCAACTGCCCTCCTTCACCATCATGTAACCACATCAGTAATTTCCATCCACTCTTTGCTCTTCCTGTCATATGGAGTGCAACAACCGAGTGCTCCAGCAATGCTTGGTTGAGACATATTTTTATTTTTGAGTTGCACATCACCAGCTGCTAACATCTCCTCCTCGCGTGCCTTCATAGCCTGGTTGTACTCAACGGTGTGTTTTTGCCTCAAGTGGTAAAACAAGTTTGTTGTTTTCGCCTTTAGCAGGAACAGTTTTCTTGCATATTTTGCAAAGTAGCTCAGAAGTAACACTGAAATAGCTTCCGTTTTACTAAATCCTCATCGGAGGCCGACGCTCAGCTCTTGCTGTCAGACATGTATGTCTCGCTGTTGTGTATGCTAGAGAGCATAATCACATGGCATCGCTATATCATTAATATCATGAATTGATACTTTTATATGATGTAAAAATTTTTCAAAATTAGCTAACCAACTAGTATTTCTGGCACCAGCTAGAGAAAGTAACGTTTAATGATCTAGTCTTCTAGGTACTATATTATGGCTTCTTAGGAAAAGAGTAGGTGCTAAACTGGCTTACCTGCAGTCCAGACCTGTCACTGGATGAAAACATCTGGTACACTATGAAACAAAACAGAACCAACAACCACTCAAAAATCAAATGAAATGAATAAGTTTGGACAACGGCGGGTGATGTCAAAGAATGGTTGCTTGAGTTAAGATTTATGAAGCTATAGGGACAGATGAGACAAAGAAGGCTGAAAACCACTGATATAAATTCATACAGTGCGTGGCTTTAAGAAGAGAATGGTTTCCTTGATGGCACTTGAACCCATAAGAGAGAATCTGCTGCCTTCATGTTTCACAATGAGGCTCATTACAAAGAATATTTGGGTCTTGATGAAAGATTTTCGTTTAATGTCAATCCATCAAGCTGATACATACCTGTCAAAAAAAAGAACAGAAATGTGCCATTGTAGTCATGTGGTCGTCACCAGATTCGACGCTGCGTGGCTGGTGATGGAGCTGTGATGGGGCTATGAGTGACAGCCGGTTGCTTGATTGTCAGCTCAGCCCTCCCATGACCTCCAATGAGTCTGCTTGTAAGCCACACATACAGTTACATGGTGTCCTACCAGTGAAGGATTTCACACAAAGCACAAATGATTCAGCTGCTATGCAGAGACGGCAGTGAGTGCAACTACTAGAAAATGACAATCATTATATTCTTTTATCCAAGTTTCTGATGTACATACTGAGAAACTCAAGCAGTGTCATTGAATATAATTTTAATGTGGTTTGATTGACTAAAATAGCATAAAGAGTGGTTGTAGAAATGCCTGCTCTTGTGCAAACTATTATCCCCGCAACAGTAGACGGACACAAATTTTCTCCAACCTCTCTTAATTTGAAAAATATAAACATCTGGCCCTCTGCGCTTTAAAAAAAGCAAACCAGTTGGTATACTTCAGAGCTGAAACCCCACAATGCCCTGATGGCTTGTCTTTGTGCCACAGAAGCACATTCATTACCTCCTTCTGTCTATTTTAGACAAGGCATCAATTTGAAGATGTGAGGTGTCACGGTGTGGAAAATGTTGCATTTTCCTTGTCAGCCAAGCCTATGTTTCTCTTTCTATGGCCCGGATAAAAGGAGTGGCCTCGGCATGCATCTCTGCCATCTTGCCATTCCCCATGGAGATATTTGAGTGCGAGATGAGTCTCCCTCCATGCTGTGTACACACAGAGAAAAGAGAATTGGTGCAGATGCATACTTAGGACGAATAGCAAGTTTTTCCTCACCAATACAACCACAGCAAAAGTATTCAATTTACGACATCTGCTTCACTTCAATAATTCAATGCATTTGAATGTTTTATAAGTAAACTATGTAATCTTTAGAAGGAAGGAAATGGCGTTGTACTGGAAGCTGTTTGTTGCTGTTGTCTTTCATAAACAAGGATGGGATAATGTATGTCTTAACCCTTCTTGGCTTGATGATTTAGCTTTACATGCTCTGTATCCTTTAGATTTGACTGATTTGGGCTTTGATGAAACTGAATCATGACAATTTCTCTCTGCATTATAGTTGTTGTCATTCCAGCCTGAAGACAACAGCCTAATAGGATCAAAAATGAGGCAACAATGATTTCAGCCAAACAGCCTTGCTTTATTAACATGCCTTTATCTCTGATATCATCAAAAGGCTATCATCAACTAAAAGTTAACAGCATAAACCCTGAGCTCCTCTATCTCCTGAATGCGACGCACCATCATTTGCTGTTTTTTTTTCTGCCCCCGTGACTGATTATCATTACCTTTTCTTGCAAATACCATGCTCATTACGTTAGTGTACAGCCAAAACATTAGTAGAGGGAGCCTATCTCTCTCCCATGAAGGGAGAGGAGAGGAAGAGCTATGGAGGCAGATTTTCCCCTAGCCTCAGCAGCCAGCCCTGGCGCACTTGGCTATTAACCACAATGAACATGGGCTTTGTTATTAACATCTGTTCATCAGGGATCGGGCCCAGGCCTAATCACCCCTCACACCTTCTGTTTCTGCACAAGAAGAGAGGCAATCAAGGGCATCATTTGGCAGCTGGCTGGAACTACTAATGCTTTTCTCCTGCTCTGCTCTGCCCCCCCCCCCCTCCTTTCATTGCCTTTTCTCTTTTCACTGCCATCATTTTTTCCTCTCTTTTCTGCCCTTATCCTCAAAAAATGTCTCTCTCCCCTCTTATGGGATTATGTTATTTGAGAAGAAAACACACACATACAGACAGACGTGAAACACATAGAGGGAAAAAAAAACATGGACACACACACACCAACAGACACAGAGGCAGAGAGTGAACCTCTGATAGCAGTGAGATGGTGGATTTACTGATGGCCGTAACAGTCCGGCGCCATGGGTGGTTCACATGAACTCAACCTCATCTCAGTCTCTCCAGTCTGCTCCTCCCACTGTATCACGGGCAGATGTTCACAGGTTCATATAAGCCCCTGAAACAGCATTCGGACTGGGTGTGAGAGAAAAGACAGTCACAGGAAAAGATAGAAAAATGTGAGAACCAACACTGGCAAGAAAGTAAAAGATAATAGCAAGATTGACAGATTACCAGTGGGTGATACTATATGTCAAAAAAAAAATCACTAATACAGATTCACTCACAGTGCAGAAATAGTTCTTTTGAAGGTGCTAAAATATGTGACACTCATTTCCATCTAGAGATGTGAGCTATTATTTGGAGTTTTTTTCATTCTTTTCATTTTTTTGGAAGTTTCTGGCACTCGATGCATGTTTGTCTGTGTCAGTTCTGTTGTGACCATATGATATGTGTTTTTCTGTTGCGATTTATGCCAGAAATTTCAGCATTCGTTGTCATCGGATTAATCCCTTTGTCAGCCCTGGCCTCTTGAACACATTGTGTCTCCTTCTGTTACCCACAGGAAGGAAGGACTGGGGCATCTGTGTTTGGGTTGGCTATGTCTAAATCAGCACTCCTTGTCCTATCGTGGTAAAGACACACACACACATACACATACACAAACGCACACATACATACACCCCCTTCCCTCTCTCTCTTTTCCAGTCTCTGAATGTCTGTTTCTAACAGAGAACAACATGTCCTCTTCTGTCTCAGTAGTGGGGCTTCTCAACACAAAGCCCTTTTCATGTGTGGATGCGGGTCTGTGATGGCTGTCACATTTTGGCTAAGTTCTCTGGGGCTGTCAGCTTGAGATTATGTTTACCAGGATGCTGCTGTCACTCAGAAAAGTTGCTATTACTGACAGTGCTATTACTTCTTTGCAGTATTTCTTGACTGTTAATGGGTTCAGTGCACCCAAAGCACTGAGATGGGTATGATACATGGTTAAATAGTATTTTTAAATCAGTTTAATTGGGTAAATCTTTTTATCATTAACCCAATATATACTGTATGTCTGTTAGGTTCAAATCAGATCAATGTAAACTGTCAAGTTTAACAAGCAGAACCCTATTAGAAGTTCTATATCATCACTGCAAGCTCACTAAATATCCAACAAACTGCTTGTGTAGCTGTGGCTTATCTACCAATCAGAGGGTCACTGGATTGATCTCTGACTCCTCCATGCCAAGTGTCCTTGGGCAAGGTACTGAACCCCAAGTTGCCCCTGATGCAGTCATTGGAGCCTGAGTGTGTGAATTTTAGAAACCACTTAGGTATAGATAAAAGCGCTGTATGAATGTGCTCAACTGAGTTGAAAGATGTTATATAAGTATCAGCCCATTTAATTTGTGGTTAATTTTATGTTTTATAAGTTAGTTATCACCTGGTGATGGTTCAGCTTTATGTGTTTTTGTCCCAAGGATGTGTAGCCTCACAGCAAATACATCAAAGTTGAAAAAGTTGTTTAAATGTCCACTCAAGATGTCATGTAAAAGCCACAAGATCAAAATTGTCGACATGCGCAACATTACTTGTCTGTTTGCTGTCTGTCCTTCCTGGACTTTTTAGCAAGAGGATGCCTGTTTACAATATTTTTTGAATATTATCCTTTTATCAACAACAACAAAACAAAACAAGCACTAAACTCTAACATAGGAACAGTAATGTATACATTATGAGGAGGGATTGTACTCCTAACTGTCCAGAGGCTGGTACAAATAAGCTTATCCAATAAACAGAATGACACAGAAGTATAATTTACATATAGATGTACGTAGCATAAACATTAATTAATACAAAAAATGAGTGTCCAATATTAGTGTTTGTATGTTGAGTGGATATCATGTGGCCATCTACTCACAAACATAACAAATTCCCATGCATTTTCTTTATTCATAATATTAATATCTGCAATATTTCTGTGATGGGATAACTGTTGTATGTGGAAACAACATCTTCTCTGGCCGTCTGGCTCTTAATCATGTTGCAGTTTTTTGGCATCAAACCACAACTGGTTATGTGTGAGTTTTCTTTACAAGACACACATTGTACAACAGTGTTTGGGTTGTAACTCAAAAAATGTAACGTGTAACACTTTTTTAAGTAATGCATTACATTACTTAATTACTCCCTGGAGAAAGTAATTTGTTACACTACTCATTACATTACTTTTACATTACTCATATAAGTCAGTTAACAATATAAACCTGAGGCTACAGTCCCCCACACTGACACAAAGTGTGTATGAACACAAAGCAAAGTTGAAAACCAGCCCAGAGACTTCACACAGTGATTCTACAGTAGAAACATGGACAGGTAGAAATGGAGGCTACAATGATACAAGCCTGAATGTTCATCACTGTCTTTGTTACCTGTTGAAGATCAGACTCTGGCTGCTGTGCTGGAATCAGCATGCACTCACTCTGGCTCCTATGCTAGCTTTGTGTTAGCATGCTGTCTGTGCAGATGCTTGCAAAGAGCTGATGTTGTGTTAACATCATAATGCAGTTGCTTCTGTCCTGCATGCAATTTGCACTTTACCGTTGCGCTCTTGCCCAGTCATGCAATAAAAATAAAAGTTATGTTCATATATCCACTCCTCAAAAGTTGTAGACCGCTCCACTGTT
This sequence comes from Heterochromis multidens, assembly GCA_015108495.1. NCBI lineage: Eukaryota > Metazoa > Chordata > Actinopteri > Cichliformes > Cichlidae > Heterochromis > Heterochromis multidens. The sequence goes on along the minus strand of VUQS01028344.1, from coordinate 1,684 downwards.
CTCCCCCTCCCTGCACACTAACTGAAATCAGCTGATTACAGCACAATACAGGAAGAAAAAGGCGAAAAATGTAATGTAATTACAGCAGAGGTGGGAAGTAACGAAGTACAAATACTTCGTTACTGTACTTAAGTAGAATTTTCAGGTATCTGTACTTTACTTGAGTATTTATTTTTCTGACAACTTTTTACTTTTACTCCCTATATTTTAACACAAATATCTGTACTTTCTACTCTTTACATTTCTACAACAGGCTCGTTACTTTTGGTTTAAGACATTTGAGATGAGTTATTATTTCACGTCACTGCACGCCTTCAAACATCAAACCAATTTGAACCTAAACAGTAACACACAAAGGCAATCCTATTGGTGTATGAATCACCGGGGCTTACCATATACAGAGAGATGAGAGAGGCAAAACCATATCATTTATGCATCATTTATAGTGCTATACTCAGGGGTTAAAGTGGGCCAGAACGAGTGCAGATGTCCATTCGTTGTGGTCGCTGTACTTCAGCATCTAGCTAGCCCTACAGAAGATGAGCAATCATAAAGGGAGTAATGTTTTTTAAGTGTCAGGTCATTTCAAATGCAACGTTTCTATCACCTCAACAAATATCGGCGCAAACACAAACTGTTTGTGTGCACTTCTGCTAGCTAAAGGTAGAATAGAATAGAAAAGAACAGAATAGCCCGTTGTTGTCATTGTACAAGTACAACGAAATTGTGGAGCTGCTGTATTTCCAGGGAGAGAGAAGAATGAGAGCTAACTTCACTCAGAGATGGAGAAAGAGAAGAAAGACAGGACAGGAGAGGATTTAAAGGTAAAGACTGCTCAGTGGTATTTGATAAACTGGAAATTTAAAGCTTACATGTAAGTCCTCATTTTTTAAAATCAGACATTGGATCTGTATATGATGTGAAGTTATGTTTTTTTCATATTGTGAAACGTCCTGCAAGGTTGCATGAAAATACTTTGCAGTTTAATGCAGGATAAACAGGTTAGTTTACTGTGATGGATTTAAAGTAAAGAACAGTGTGTGACTGGTGCACAGTGGCTGTGGTGTTCATGGTCAGAGTTAGGTTACATTAAGTGTAGCTGAAATTAATTTGAATTTAAGCTGATGATGCTTAGATTCATTCACTGAATTCCACCTTCATACCAACTTTATACTGTCTAGTATAAATAAAGTATAAACAGTATACTGTCAGTGTAGGGATGGAAATCAGCCAAGACAACTCATAAAACATCTGCTAACATCTTGTTGATTTCAGTTGTGTAAATCCACAAAGAGCAGTAAACCTCAGAGCAGCAGCAGCAGGTCAGCTGATCACAGCCTGTACACAGAGAAAATCTACTGGAGCTCACAATAGAAATTATTGTGAGTTGTGATTCTTTGCCCCATGCTGAGCCACTACAACTGATTTTAGGGTTCCCCACCTGCTGAATCCCACTTTAACCCCTGACTGTGCTCATTTTCCTGTTTAGGTGTGGAGGCAAAGTCACCCTCTACAATGTAGCCAACAGCAAAAAGAGCTATTTTTAAAAGTTCTCCTTTTTCTCTGCTCATGTTCTACATAACTGATTCAAGCTGAGTACATTCATTAGAATTAAAATTTAGACTGAAATAAAGTTTGTATTCTCATGTACTAATATAATTTTATTATATTAATATAGCATGGG
>VUQS01028342.1:0-11995 GCA_015108495.1 Heterochromis multidens | reverse complement strand
AAGGAGCCAGTTGAGGTGGTTCGGGCATCTGACTAGGATGCCTCCTGGGCGCCTCCTGGGTGAGGTGTTCCAGGACACGCTGGAGAGATTATATCTCTCGGCTGGCCTGGAAATGCCTCGGTGTTCCCCTGGATAAGCTGGAGGAGGTGAGGAAGCTCTGGGCTTCTCTGCTTAGGCTGCTGCCCCCGCGACCCGGGCCCAGACAAGCGGAAGAAAATGGATGGATGGGGGGAGAAAATCACACTGATGAGGTAGAAGTTTCAAAAACTCACAAAAACTCATGTATCAGATATGATACACTTGGCTTTACAGGGTTAAAACAGGAATAAAAGAGAAAAAATCAAACATGATGACCACATAAAAATGAAGAAAAACATAAACAGAATTGCTGGATGTATCGACTGTTTAGCCTGAAGTTTTCTGCGTGTTAAGTCTTACATCAGAAGTATTAAGGCCTTAAATGATGATTACATAAATTTGGCCTGTGGGGATATTTATGGGCACATTTTGCTGTGTCTTCTGAGATTTTATATTGAGAAAAATCAATTAACTATTAAAGAAAATATCTGTAAGATGCATTGGAAATGAAAGTAATGATTGGTTGCAGCCTTACAGTACTTCTGCTAGAATAATACACCCTTGCCTGAGGTTGTAAAACTAATAATAAAGCTAGATTTTGAAGTCCAATTTCTGGGGCCACAGAACATGTTTCAGATGGGTAGAAATGAGTTATATTATCCTCTGTCAATCAAGCTCATTCAGTCAGGCATATATGTGTAAGCTAAGTACACACCATGATTCAATAGCTTTAGAACCATCTTTGGCTGCAAGAACCTGAAGTAATGATTTTCTGTATGACTATGTCACTCTCTCACATTGTTTTAGAGGAGTTTTGGCCCACTCTTCTCATTGAGGTTTGCAGGCATTCCTTTATGTACAATTCTCTTAAGGTCTCATGGACTTTGACTGGGCCACTTCAGAACCTTGATTCTTTTCTTTGTCAGCCATTCTGTTGGAGATTTGCTGCTGTGCTTGGGATCGTTGACCTGTTGCATAACCTAGTTTGGGCCAAGCTTTAGCTGTTAGACAGATGGCCTCACATTTGACTCTAGAATACTTTGGTATACAGAGGAGTTCATGGTCAACTGAATGACTGCAAGGTGCCCAGGTCCTGTAACTGTAGAACAAGCCCAAATCATCATGTCTCCACCACCGTGCCTACAGTTGGTATGAGGTGTTGGTGCTGATATGCGGTGTTTGGTTTTCTCCAGATGCGGTGGATCATGGGCAAACATCTCCACTTTGGTCTCATCTGTCTAAAGGACATTGTTCCAGACGTCTTGTGGTTTGTTCAGATGCAACTTTGCTAACCTAATCCGTGATGCCATGTTCCTTTTAGAGAGAAGAGGCTTTCTCCTGCAACCCTTCCAAACAAGCCACACTATTTCAGTCTTTTTCTAATTGTACTATCATTAACTTTAACATTTAACATGCTAACTGAGGCATGTAGAGTGTGAGATGTAGCTGTTGGACTTCTTGGCAGTTTCTCTGAGCATTGCACAGTCTGACCTTGGGATAAAGCTGCTGGGCCGTCCACTCCTGGGAAGATTGTGACATTGTGTTAACACACACATAAATGCTCCAGACCAGCAACCTGCCAAAACTTCTTCTTTTATAGAGGTGCTCACACCTGCTGATGATCAGCTAAACAAGAGCACTTGATTAGCACAGCCTGGCTGCTACTTATCTTCTTAATTCCTATGGAGGCAGTAAGGGTGTAGTTTCTTTTTATCATAAAAAAAAATGAAAGAAAGAAACTACCAAATATTTAGCAGCTTTTTTAGTGGGAATATCTGATGGTTTTGGTGTTTTGACAATTTTGTAACATTAAACTCAAACTTTTAGTCAGAAAAAAAGAAACCCTCTTTGAATACAATCTGATAGGTGTAGTGATAACTGAAGACACTTCAGGCCTGCAAGGTCTTGGCAATCAGGGAACAAAGAAAATCGTCATTCTAACTGAAACACATAAAAACGTATTCACATATTTCCCCCCCAAAAAAAGTCAGTTTTGGCCTCCCCCAAAATACAGGGTTAGGGTTAGCACCTGTTATGACTTAGACCTCAGAGGGTTAACCAGATGAGATGGCATCAAAAACAATAGAGAGTTCTCTTGCAGTTACTGCTATTTTATATCTGACCTTTTTTATTTATTATAATCAAAGTTTTAAAACTAGATCTTGGAACGATGTCTCTTTTCCACACCTTGGTAAAAAAAAGATAAAAGATGCAGGAGATCCTTACAAATTTTTAAACAGAAAACAGGAGATTAATAACCAATTTACGCAGACAGAAATGGAGTGAGCAGTGGCTTTGACCTCGTAATTCAATCTCAATAAAGTGTCGTGCGTTGGGTCCAGATTAATATCACAGTTGTGCAGATGGGTCGCTGTTCCACTTGAGATCAGCAGAGGGAAACGTAGCTCACTTTCCTCCCCTCCTCAGACAATAAAAACAAGGCGAAGCCCACACAGTCGGCAGCATCTCGGCTCCATTCAAAGACGTCTGAAGGGGGGAAATCAGAAATATGGACACACGGCCGCCGGTCTGGGACTAGAGATGTAGTTGCAAGGATGCCAGCCAACTGCATCTCTCGTTTGCTCCTCTTCGTGTCGGTGTGCGCGGTTTGGGAGGCGCTGGCCAAATCTCTTCCAGATCAGGGAGCACTGGGTAAGCTCGCCATACGGGGGATGCAGCACAATGAGGAGATGGGAGTGGTTGCATTTTTATGGCTTTTGTCGACAATCAGTCGATCTGTGCAGCGCTGCGCCCTGATTTCATGTCACCCTAAAAGACAGATATTTACAGGGGAGGCGTTTGCTGTGCTTTCCCTTGGATTGCGTCGTCTGTGACGGTATAGATTCTTTAATATCTGCGAGCTGATGTGGCAGAGAGGCCACGCTGGTGGCCGTGAGGTGATTATGCTCACATACTGTACAGATGTTAGAGATTCAGATGTGAGTGCAGGCCTGAGTCTGTTGTTCCTGTGTAATGCCAGGCCTAACTTGCTGTAAGCCAGGCCTTCATGTGTGTCATTGTTGCACAGTTAATGCCAGTGAGAGCAGGAGGGCCTGAGGTCGTGGAAACGTGTCAGTCACTGAGCCAACATTTTGTATTTAATCACTCCAAAATCAATTTGCCTGCAGGAAAAAACCGCTGTTATCCCGTTAAATAATGGTGCAACTGAGGCCTTAAAATATCCTGTGTTTATATTATGGTGGTGCATGTTTAAGGACATTATGTAATTACATTGCATTATGCATGCCTGAAGCTATTTTTGACATGCATGGACAGTCACAGGCACAGACACTGGAGGAATGTAACTGAGTATACAGTTCTTTAGCTGCTTGTTCTTGCAGGTAATGTTCTTTTTTTTTTAATCAGCTATAGTTATTTGTAGAATCAGATATTAAAAGCAAGCTAATAAATATGATGTATTGTTATAAATGGAACTACAAACCGTTTTTAAATAGTTCCTGAAATGCTTTTTATGCATTAAAACATTAATGTAAGTGGTCCTGTATCCTTCATTATGTACAATAAAAGTAGATTTTATTCATAATACTTAACTTTCACTCGAATGGCCTATTTCTACATTGTGATATTGTCACTTTTACTTTAGCAAAGGGTCTGAATGCTACTTCCACCTCTCCTTTTAGAAATGTTTTGTCTGTTAGACTCTAATTTTTAAAAATAGATTTTGCTTTTTTGCCTGACTGAGTAAATTGGCATTTAATTGATGTGTCAGGCATATTTTTAAATAGCTCAGCACTTCTCTTGACCTGCAAGCATTTGCACTACGCTGCAAATCTATTCCGTATTTAGAAATGTGAGTTTGCTGACACATTTGGGCCTAAATTGTGCTACTTTACGTACTCACTGCTCGGCTACAGCACTGGCAGGTGTTCTTTGGGTCAGGTGTGCCCCTAATATCATGACACACCTGACATCTGGCCCTTACATGGTGGACCTGTGGCTGAGTTGCAGCAACCAGATTCACCCTGAGTCAACATTGTTGTCAAAGACAAATGTGACCCATAAGAAAACTGCAGGTGTGGATGAAATTTGGGCCAAACATTCATGGTTGTGTTAATAGAGAAAAAGCAATTAAAGTTGTAGCAACAGAACATCCACCTTAAACTATGTTTGATTCTCCTTTTTTACCCACTACGGCCAAATATTGGTCACTACCTGTCCTTTTTATGATATTAAACAGAATTTGTGTAAACTTTTCTAACATTTTTAAAACCAGACAGTTGGTCATTTATTTGACAAACCCTAAGTCAGTCGAGGCCAAGCGTTGCGTGTATGAAAACTCCAGATGTAAGCCTCACATGTAGGCCATACATTCATTGCTATCTGCAGTGGAGGGGATGTTAGATATTTCTTTTCACCCATAATAAGTTGGGTTTACTCCTTTTTGCATACAAAACCATAATTAATGACTTTAGAACGTTTTAGAATATCTGTCATAAATAACAGAAACATCACAGAGTGATAAACAATGCCACTCTGACATTTTAGTCACTAAGGATCAGTGTATGCTGATTATATTTAAAGAAAAGCACAAACCCTGCAGAAAATTGACAAAATTCTATTAAGACATCAGCTTCCTGCCTCCGACTTTGATAACCATGCCATGAATTGAAGTCGTGTTTTTAGATGCGTCCACTGAATGACTGCTGAAAAACACTGAGAGAGTGAAAAATTCCCAGACTCTCACTGTGACACTGTGACTCTCAGTGTTTCTGTCAATGGAGCTGCTTCAAGCCTCAGTGTTTCAAGTGAGGAGCCCAGATTGAGGAAATCTCTCTTACACACACACACACACACACACACACACACACACACACACACACACAAAGGAGTCTTTATTGGACCATTTATGTTAATGGATGACAGCATTTATTCATGCACAGTAGATATGGACACACAAACACCCACACATACATACTGCTTATTATCTGAATACAGCCATTAGCTGCTGTCTTTGGAAGAGTTCTGCATTGAGGGGTTTGTCGCTGGAGGCCTGCAGGGTTTTAGAGGATGGCAACTTGTAGTGCTTCAGGGAGCCAGCTTTTGGAGTGTCAGCTTGTATCCATGGGAACATCCCCAGCATGACCCACATCCACGATGTCCAAGAGGCGAGATGAGAAAATGTTCCCGGGCTGAAAAGATGGGGATGAGAGACAGAAATAGCCATGCACTGGATTTATGATGGGTGTGTCTGTGATGACTACAAACATCATCATCAAACTAACAGCAACAACAACTGATTAATCTGCAGCAGCAGCAGCAGCAGCAGCGTCTGTCACACACAGCTCATGGGGTCATTTCAAACCTTTAATTTATTTTTCTTTAGTCAGATCTGTAGACTCACACATACACATGTTGCAGAGTCAACATAAGTTACACCTCCTGATGATGTTATATAAAGGAGACCTATTATGCTTTTCATTATTTCCTCTCATATTTATATACTGTTACTATGGTGGATGTCCAACAGCTCAGGCTGCAGACTGCCCTAAACATCCATCTTTAGACAGTTTTTATCTTGTATCTGTATGATGTCAGTAAGAGGAGATATTTTTAATATGGTCATCTCAGGCACAGAAGCCCCACCCACCTGTTGTTCAAACCTTCAGTTTAAGAAGGGGCAGCCAGTCAGAAGAAAGCTAGCTTAAAGGGGGAGGACCTAAAATGGATGAACTGAGGGGCTGCACCAAAGCCTAGTACAAGATAAATAAGGATTATTTTGAATCATGCACAGCTACTCTAGGAGAGTTTAAGAATAAAAATATAAAACTACCTCTTTTTATAAAAAAAGAAGCTTCTTATTACTCCAAAAGTTGCCTGAGTATCATCATGATTTTTTTTTAGGTTTTCTTTAACAACACAATAAAGTATTATAGTTATCTAAACATCTATGTGCACTTTACAAACAGGAGCTACTATATAAGCTGCTAGATCATTTGGCATACCTTTAATGGTGCTATTTGCTTAAAGTGAGACACTATAGACAAAAACATATTTGTAATGCATTGGTCAGTATTTAAATATTGGGCTATTTTGCTTCCATAATGTGCCTCCTTTGGAAAGTAAATGTCCAAAAATCATGTTAAGGTGTTTATTTTACTCCATTTTGTTACTTATATGTATGTATTTTAATACATATTTAATGGGAACTTATTTGCATATTTAAACATAAACATAAAAAAATCATTTATTACTTTAATTTTTACTTTATTAATTACTTAATTTTTAACAGAAGGCTTTGTTCATATATCATTCACCATAGAACATTTAATTTCTAAAAACATGGCTGAAAAATGTGTGATTCTGATTCTTGTCTGATTTATGAAGTGATTAAAAAGACATAAAAACAAAATAAAGTCAGACTTTTAAACTTCTCTTCATCCATTATTCACATTTCTTTTCTGAAAAAGTATGCAATTTAGCTTGTGTTTCGATATTCAGATATATGTCTCATTACCATATTCGAACATTGTATTTGGCCTGTTGGACCATATGCATGTTTCATGGTAATTATGTGGTCTTCTCTCTTTGTAGGTCATTTTGGATGACATTATAACGCTGCAGCATAATTATGTCGTCCTTGTAGGACAGCTGAGGGTGACTTGATAAATTGAGCCATACTTAAGTGTAATTACATCTTCAAAACTGCAGTTTAATCAGACTATACAAGACTAGTGAACCAAAAAGATTCACTTTTGATATGACAGAAATAATACAGAAGAAATGTAAGAAAGAAACTATTAGAAACTATTAGTCTTGTTTGTTCATGTTTGAACATAGTGGTAAAGTCCATTTCTGTTCAGTCTACATGAATGTACACCCTAGGGCTAATTATTGCCCTTCATGGTAAGTATGTTTACCTTTTGGAGGGCATATTTATACTCCAAAGCATAACATAGTACATATGTGCACAATTTCTTCTAGATTTTAAGGTGTATTTTTTTTTCTGAGAGGTTTCATTGTCCAACAGTTCATTTACGTTTGGGTTTTATTAAATTATTTTTCAACATAAGGCCTTAGCTTTTGCCATCTCTGATCAGTGTTGAGTGACTAATCAGTCTTACTGCTACTGGGATATAAACTGCAAGTATAGCAACTTTTTGTTGAGCTGCTAAGCGTAGCAGAGCTGTAGTTTCTGTAACTCGACGTAGCCGCACAGCATTGTCCATTTTTTTATGTCTCCATTCTTGATTGTCTAGCTTGTTTTTCTAACCATCCTAAGAACAAAGAAGAAACAAGAAAAAAGTCAGACACATTTGAGTCTGAAGACATCACATATGTGGACCTTGATCACTAAAAATATAGTTTCTGTCAAATAAAGCTGTAGAAAATTGCTGATTTTCTCAGTTTTATATTATTTTATGTTAAATATTTGGGAGATTTTGTACCTTGTGACTTGTTGGTTATTTATATATGAGTAAAGACTTTAAAATTGATGATAGCTGATTTGCTGCAGCCCTTTTTCTGGTATGCATCATCCAGAAATTCGATGCAGAGATCCAGCTAACCAAATACTTTATGATTTGGATGAATCAATCAATTGCAGGGCCACAAGTTCATGTGTCCAAATTATATAAAAAGTCTGTTTTAATTGATATAAAAAGACAAAAACTCCTTATACTCGAGAAGATGACACCAGAGTGTTCATGCTTTAAAGGACTGGTTGATTCTTAAGATTACAGTTTATTTGTTTTCTATCCAGACACTGATCAGTTACTTGATCTTTTTAGCTACTAACTCATTACTGGACCTCTCTCCCTCTTTATCTTCTTCCAGAGGTGCAAATAAAAGTCCAGGTGTTCGACAACAGCGACCTGTCACCGTTGGCGGATGCTCGGGTGGAAGTACACGGTAATCAGACCCTCTTGGCATCCAGCCGTGCCGGCAGAGATGGCGTGGTAAGAGTCAGCTTCCTGTACCGTGCGGGAACATGGGTCATCATTACAGCCGCCAAACAAGACTATGTCACCAACTCTGTGCCATGGCACTCCAACCGCATCCCCCGTAAGTTCAGAGCACTTTAACTATCTCTCGTTTGTTCTTCTTTTCTAAAATCCATCAGGCAGCGTCCAGGCTAAAAAACGTTAAGTGCAGACATCCATACACTCCCGTGTTAAAATGTCCAACTTTACAGCAGAAATAAACATGCTTACAGCAAATAATGGTTTGGACTTCTATAGCTAATGTCCACCTTCATGTCAGGTCTACAAAGGGTGAATTTTGGTACAATCACCTGTTTCATATTGTATTAAGACTTAAAATTATGCATTATTTGGGGTGTGACCACTAATTGATGGCTGCTACCTGTCTGCTAGGCTGCTAGACTCCAGTTGTCACCAGCTTTGTGATGTTGGTGCCTTTTAATGCAATTATTTGATCAATAATTTGACTTGTTCGCCTATTGATGGGAATAACAGACTGTACGAGAAGTCTGTGCTTCAGGTTTGATGAGTGACTTATTTTATTAGTCTGTTACTTAACACTAATTTGCAGCTTGCGGTCACTTCTGGCAACCATGGCAGTGGCCAAAATGGTAAAGTTGAGCCTTTAAAATGCAGAGTCTAGAAACCAGTGGGTGATGTCATGGTTACTATGTCCATCTTTTATATACAGTGTATAGTAAAATCACTGTAAAAGCTGTAGAAGGGGTTGAAAGATGTAAGTTTTAAATATGTTCTCTTGCCTGCCTTTTACCTCTCCTAAAGGGCAGATATAGATTTTAGCAAAAAAACCCAAACCAAACTGATATTTTGTCATTGGTTAACGCATCAATTTTTTTTTTTTTCACTGAATGTTTGTGGATATTTTTAATGAGCTAGACAAAAATCAAACAGTAAATCTCCCAGGAAGATACATCTAGAAAAGAACAAGGAAGATATGTTATGTAAATAAATGATCATGTAAAAAAACAAACACATGGAAAGCTTTTAGCTGCATTTGTGCCAAAAAACCCAGGATTTCAAATCTTTGCTGCTGTCAGAACTAGAGACTGTATACCACCCAGAAGTAATAAAACAGGATCTAATAGTTTTTATGTCAAAGCTTTGTTTATGGTTTTCCCTCATATACTTATACTGTGATCATGAAACAGATATTAAATTGAATTTTTATTGTCTTTAAAAGTCTTTTAGACATGTTGACCTACTGCCGCCATTTTAAGATAATTGCAAAGGGTGCGCTTGGCTTTGATACTACTGTGATTAAAATGGATTCAGCATTTCTTGTCTTTCATTTCTGTTACATCGAGTCTGGTAGAGCCACAGTTGAGATTTTTTTAGAACAGGTTCAATAACATCAGTGTTCACTGCTTTACTGTCTTATTTTGAATTGTGGGAGTTTTTTGCTGGAGTTTTCAAATCTTACCTCAGTGGGGCCTGTTGATGAGGACGAGGAGATTGAATTTAAAAACTCATTCACTCATAGATGCCAGGTTTGTTCCTTTTGGCCTCACAGTTATGGAGCTGTTTTTGCCTGGATGTGGGTGTTTTTTTGTTTTTTTTCTTTCCAGCAGCTTTTTGTGAGTCCTAAAAGAAACTCTGTCCCAGCATTGTTGCTGCACCTGTGAAATCTGCTGACTTCATTTTCTCCCTCTTGTAGTGTATGCAGCAGTCAGCCTGTACCTCCTCGTTCAGAGGCCAGGAACTCTTATTCTGTACGATGACGTCCTGCAGGTGCTGTCTGGGTCTCCAGGTAAGAACAACCTCTAAAAATGTCTGGGTGCCCATCTTCTTCTGCCATGCATTAAATTAGGGAGCACCTGTAATGCGACATGCCAACATCGTTACACCTTTTCAAGCTTTAGAAAACAAACACAGTGGTTGTTGGCTTGACAGACTGGGAGGAGGGGTATTGTTTCTTTTTCAGGGGCTCGTAACCAGCCACTGGTGCAGCTCCAGAGGAAGTCCATTCAGCTGCCGTCCAGCTCCAACTACACAGCACTCTCTGCTGTGCTGACCACAGCCAGGAACCAGTATGAAATCGGTGGTTTCCCCTTCCTGCTGGGCCAAGAGACCAACAGCTCAGGTCAGTGTCTGTCTGTCAAACTGATGTTCAGTGAGTTACAGCATGGTCAAAGTTTGTGTACCTTTCTGGTTCATTTGAGGAGTTTTCACTGGATACTTCTAGGTCTTTTGATGCAATTATGCAAAACGTTAATGCTGCAGTATGCATGGATATTTCTTTCAGGTGCTTTTGTGTTTCTACATGAGAACGCGCTTGTACAAAAAACCATGTGTATATAGAAACGGTTTCCCGGATCTTAGTAAAACCCTGTTGCAAAAAACTTGTTGTTTATAGCCAGTGTTATACAAAGGTGCAAACATTTGACGGTTCCAAATTCTTCTGTCTGATATTTTGATGGTTTTTACAGTCATTTGTGTAGTAAACTGAAGATCTGGGTTTTTATTCTGTTCATTTTTACCTGTTTTGATATATTTTACAAGCCAAGCAAATAAGTGATTGATTCAAAGAATAGGCTGATAAATAAATAACCTAAGTGCATGTTTATTGCAGTTGCAGAGTGCACTATTATCATTTATTTGTGTCTAAATACAGTAGTGACATCAAAATCCTCAAAATTTCCCCAGTGACAAATGTAATTCTTGCTATAGCACAAAACAGGACTGGATAATTCCCTAGAATTCTCAAAACAACATGGATATGGAGAGCTGAGTATGGGGGATTTTTTTTTTTTTGTCCCTTTCAGGTGCAGAAACTGGGTGGACAGACTTGACGGCGCTGGCAGTGGTCAGCATTCAACTCTTCGATAAAGATGGCAGCGTGATCCAGGTTTCAGATCCGATCCACATCTCTGTGCCGCTGCCGTCAGACACCAGAAACAGGATGGCCACGAGTGTGCCTGCTTGGCTGTATCAGCAAAAGACGGGTAAGGAAAACACAAACCATAGATGACGAGAAACAGCTGTGTGCTAAAACTGGCATGAGGTTAAAATAGTCTTTTTTTAATATATTATCTAAAAAATGAGATCTTGTATGATGTACTTTAAAGCTGCTGATGATTTTCTTTCCTCCAGGACTGTGGGTTCGGAACGGGACGGGCTACATCAAAAAGGATGGGACACAGTTTGTCTGGAACGTCGTGGTTCCTCAGATGGGATACTGGTTGGCTGCCTTTCCGTCATCTTCAGGTACCGGAACTCTTTTGACCGTCCACCCTGCTGCTTGTGCTGTTTTTTGCTTTCTTTTATTGCTGGCGTTGTGCCAGTGGACTGTCCTTAGGTTCCTGAGGTGTAGCATAGCAGGAGTCTTCCACTCCAGGAGTTTTAGGGAGTTAGTTTTATCTCTAAAAAAGTGGCATTTTTAAAAACCTAAAACTGATGGCAAAGTCATCATTGTCTTGTATGTGAAATTACGAACTGAAACTGCCGTTGTTATTGTTAAAATGTCAGCTGGCAAATTTGCCTAATCTTCATTTAGTTTTTTGCTGCTGTGGAGACATAGATAACAAAAGGCTGGAGGAGCCTTGACTATAAGATGAGATTAGATAAGATATCCCAAAAAGTTGAATCTGTTCATCTGGACGTGGCATTTTTTAGTGGGAGAAACGTTTCGTTTACCAACTGGTAACTTCTTCAGTCTCAGCTGACTGCAGACTTCCCCAGCCTTATAAACAGTACATTTGCATAATGACAGAAACCAGCACCACTGACTAACAATGGGCCATTTGGTCAGTTTCATGATCAATGGTATGCAAATTGTCATGACCATTGATCAATGGCCATGAGTACCATTCACAGAGATTGGGGAATGGCTGCAATCACAGCATTGTAAGATGGTGACAGATGTACCCTTAGGCCCCCTCCTCGGTTCAGAGATGGTCTTTCCCTTTTCACGTAAATGGCCTCCTTGACTCCCCGTTCAAACCAGCGTTCCTCCCTGT
>VUQS01028340.1:10155-22164 GCA_015108495.1 Heterochromis multidens | reverse complement strand
GAGGGTTGCATTGACAATCCAACACAATGGGCAGCACATTGAACACATTTTATAAGTGGTCAGAAACTTGTAAATAACTCATGAAAGAATAAAGTTACGTTGGAACCAAGCACACCATTGTTTTTCTTGTGACATTACCAATAAGTTTGATGTGTCACATGGCCCTCTTCCTATTGAAAAAACAAAAGTTGTATCCAAGATGGCCGACTTCTAAATGGCCACCATGGTCACCACCCATCTTGGGGAGTTTGCCCCCTCACATATACTAATGTGCCACAAACAGGACTTTAATATCACCAACCATTCCCATGTTATTACGGTGTATCCATATAAATGGCCCACCCTGTACATTAACATTTGGCTAAATCACCAGAAGAATTATATACTGTGTTTAACTGAGGGGTGCATGCTCTCTCCTCTCAACCATAATGTGCTGAATTCAAAACCCAAAACAACTCCAATTCTGTAATTGAAAACTTTTTACACATCTTAAATAGTCTTTTTTTAAGGAGAAAACAGCATCCTTGTTGATAGCTGTGTGAAGGTGAAAACAGAATATTTTCAGACTGACTCTATTAGTGAAAAATATCAGATATGAGATGGCGTGACTAATGGAAAGCTGATGGTGCAATTCTACACCCAACAACTGATTTGTTTACACCCTCTGAGTGTTTATTGATCTGTTTATGCTGACCTGATTTTTAGGTTGGCAATACGATGGCCAGAAGAAACCATTTTTTACTTGAGTTATAAGATTATTGTTGCTATAGTATTGCAAGACGACTGATGCTTTTGTTGCCAAGTTGTTCCTGAAAATATTCATAGTACTGTACTGCATCTCACTAAGTTAACAGTGGGAAATTATAATCAGCCACATAATGATTACAATTCAGTAACTGCTATGGCTACTGAGTAGTGTGTATATATTTATACACCCCAACAGAAAGAAATGCATGCAGGCACAGAATGCTAATAACACTGCATCACTCTCTTGAGTTGTCTGCACTGGGACAAAGATTCCCATGTTCTGAAGGGAACAAAGGTTTTTATGTCTCTGTGAGTGAGTGTTTCTCCTGATCACTTCATGTTGCTGCAGTACACAGACAGGCTGGTGCTGTACAATAAGTCCCTGATGAGCTGTGGTGCTGGGAGTGGAAAAAGGAAGAGAAGAGCTGATGCATTTCCTCTGGACACACACTGTTTGGGGGTGTTGGTGATTTGTCATGCAAGTGTGCACTTCGAAGTGCATGAGTGTGTGTATGTAACTGACACGTGTGTACACAGACACACACACCCACATACACACACACAGATACCACAAGCATTGTTAAATTCTATTGCCGATGGTAACTTGATATGTAATAAGTCCCATGCATAGGCCAGGGCAGAACAATAGTGAGGCCAAGTCTCCAGTGGCTGGTATGTTTACTGTCCAAGGAAGCCTCAGTCAACCAGCCTGCCCTTATTCTGTCACTGGCACCTTGTTTTTCATATGAATTTTCATTTTCTGTGAATGCTCCTTCATTTAAGTTTTTCCATTCAAGTGTTCAGTCTCATCATATGGCTATGCACCAGGTTGATCTAAAACATTCTCTGTTCACTTCTTTTAAATATATTTTGGGGCATTTTAGGCCTTTACTTGTCAGGACAGTGCAGGGCAGCCAGCAAAAAGGGGAGAGACAGTAGCTGGTCAGGGGCACCCAGGCCACTGCAGTGAGGACTATAGCTTTTGGTACTTGGGTCATCTTCTCAACCAGATGAGCTATAGAGGCGCCCCACATCTCCAATCACTTCTAGTATTTGAATAATTTGTAACTTTTTCATTCAAGAATCATATCCATTAATGAATAAAGTTATCAATAATTTCCCTCCTAGATGCAGGTAAACTCAGAACCCACAGGTGCATGGTGGGTGGAGGTGGGGCTGATATATGTTATATGAATAGCAGTCAGTAGCATCCGGTGACTTTCACATAAAGGCAAGCAGAGATCACACATCAATGAGATGAACCGGACCAAATGTCTTTTATTCTGCCTGGACACATTCACTTTTCTGCACTGTTTCCTGGTTGAACAGTTGGTTAACTATCAATCTCTACAGGATGACTAAAAATATTAATGAAAAATTAAGGTTAAAATTAAGGGTATGGTCCTGGGTCTTTGACCCAGAATTTTGAGTTTGTCTGGACTTGTTGTTTTCCTTGAAAGGTATAAGATAATTTATGTTCTAGTTCCTAAGTGTGTTATATTCTAGTGCCTCTGAGTATATTTTTAGTTCTTGGTTCTTGGTTGTTTATGTTAGTTCCCCTTCGTGTCCAGTCTGTCTCTGTCTCGTCTCTGTGTCCTGTCTTCAGTACCTTGGTGTTTCATTCTTTTGTCTCCCCAGTCTGTCGTGTCTCCATGTCTGTTTATCCCCTGTCCCATTGTTAAGTTCCCGTGTCTTAGTTTGAGTCGCAGTGTGTTACTTCCTGTCTTATTTTGATAAGTCCCCTTTCTCGTGTGTGTGGTATTCAATTTTGCTTCCCCTGTCTCATCAGGTAGATTCTGTTCAGCTGTGTTCCCCAGGTGTGTCCTCTCTGCCCTGATTCCCTCCTGTGTATATATTGTCTGCATCTCCCTCAGTCCCTTGTTGTGATTGCCCTCATCCCTCCTAGCTGTGTGTTCTGTATGTTATGTGCTTCCTGTGTAAATTCATAGTTAATGATTCCTAGTCTAGCCCAGTTGAGTTCTTGTGTTTTGTTTTCCATTAAACCAGCAATAAAGCTGCCTTTAAGCTCAGTCCAGCTTCCGAGTCCTGCATTTGGGTCCTACTCTGCCGGCTTCACACAGCGTCTCATCACACTTGCCCTTTTTATTAAACCAGACATGGTAGGAGTTGACTTCACTCTCTATCGTCAAGGCCTTCATTGATAATCTGCTAAAGGAGTTATTAAAACTTTCTTCAGGCTACACGCTCCTCTGCATCATGCATGTTGGCCAATGTGGGTAGTAAGAGAAAACATCTGTTAAGATGACAAATTCCAGTATAATTTGCTGGCTTACTTGCCATTGCTACACACATCTGTGGATATGTATAATAATGCAGAAAGCATAACTGATCTCAGAGCACTGAAAGCAGAGCAGCTTTTCTAGTATGATGGTCTCCTGTCAGTCTTCTGCTGAAAACCATCCACAATTAGCATGCAAACAGTTAAAAAAAATAAATAAATAAAAACATTTTGCCTCTCAGCTTGACAAGTTCCAGCCTTTGTTAATGGGACATAGACAGACACAGACACGCTCATAACAATGAAAGAAACTATAAATTCCAATGGCTCTGAGTCAAGCTAGCTTCCAGAGACAATAACTATGGCCATAAGATGAAAGTTATTTAAAGGATGTATGCATACAGGCAACATGAGATGGTTTAGGGGCGAGAATGCTATTTGAGATGTAAGGTAAGCGATCACTTTCACTTTGGTAGGCTTTCAATGATGTCTGTTTTTAAATTTCACTGGGCAAGCACTGCTGCCTTGCTTACCCTGACAGAACACCACTGATAGCAGTTATAGCAGTAGCTGCAGCACATGGCAGAAGAAGTGTGAGTATGCACTAAAGATTTAAGTCATAATCATAAAGGTGCAACAATAAGCATTAAGGTGAGTATGTTGTGACTGCAATGACAGACTCAGGCTATGTATATTTGGTCAAGGACTAGCAGTTGTATATTTGCTGATACAGTTTCCATAATCACATGGGAATGTGGTATAATAGCAAGTGAGTTTCAATGGCTCAGGGAAAAACAAGAAAATGGCGAGTAACAAAATATCAATAACAATCCCTTGACCACACACTGCACATAAGAAAAGAGCTGCTTTGCACACACTCTAAGAAACTGTACATTAGTGCTTTCTAACCCACAAATTGCTGAGTTCATTTAGAGCACTCAGTGCTAAAGCTGCCTTCAGTGCAGATGACTGCCACTCACACAAAATTCATATGTCTACGTGGTCAGTGAGCAAAGACAGCACTGACGGGTGCCTGGGGCTGCATCCAGGCTTAGTCTGTGCAGTCAATCAGCCAACCATTCTGTCAGGCTCAAAGGGTAAAAGACCTATTAAAATCCAAAATACCTCTGCTGGGAATTAAACTAATATTCACTTGTAGCTTGCTTTAACCACGTGCTCAAGAAAGAGATTTTTTTTTCTTTTTTCTTTTTTTTAAGAAATTCAAATATACTCATACAAAGGATTTAGATAAGGGGGAAAAGGAATTATGCAATAATCACATTTATAAAAATAAAAAGAATCTTTTACCCAGGGGCATAAGTGTCTGCTGGAGTAGGGGTGGGGATGGTTGGAAGGTTCAGGTTGGCATGTGTGCATCAGTGACCTTATATCAACCTTACAGTCCTTATAGCAAGAGCAGGCCTATGACTGATATCATCTGACAGACTGTACATAAACTATAACAAGATCTGATCCGTGATGACAATCCTATGCTCTGAATATGGCAGTGTGCAGAAAAAAGCTTTCTTTAAGTGCACTCACTTGTGTATCATGGTCAAATTCTAAATCAGAACGGTGGTGTTAAACTACACTGAAGGAGGCGGTTTTATGGATTGACTCGTCCTTTTAATAATTTAATTAAAAGGGAATTCATTTACATTTTAAAGGAATAAAATACACACTCTAATTATGTTATCAGAAGGTAGGAGAATATCAAACTAGCTTCCATAGTCTAGTCATGGTCTAATTTGAGTTGCTCTGATAGTTTGTTGAAACTAAGCTAGCTAAACAGCTAGCTTATCTTTCGTAGGCATAATGTGTTTTGAAATGAAATTTAGTAAAAATAAATGTTTTGAATATCAAATCAGTTTACCTTAAAGGCCTTTACACACTGAGCACGTTGCAAAGAAACATGAAGTTCCGAATTTTTCGAATGCGAATGTGTCATGTAACGTATATACACACTGAAAGCGTTGTGATTTTGAAAAAAATTTGTCCTCAAAAAACGCACTGTAAAAAAATGAAGTTGACATTAATCAATGATGAGCTGGCCCTGTTGTTTCTAAACAAGAAAAGGAAGAAACTGAGATTCTGGGTTCATCCAATTTTCATGAGAAGGCAGCAGCAGGGAGAATTTCATGGTTTGATCCAGGAGTTGAAGCCGTATCATGACCGCTTTCGTACATATTTCAGGATGTCAGTGGGGCACTTTGAGCTCTTGTTGGCAGAGTTGGGACCACATCTGAGGAGGAAGAGAAATAATTTCAGAGAGCTGATTGACCCGGAGCAGTGTCTAGCTGTGTGTCTGAAGTAAAATAGTATTATTTGACTATTTCCGTATCACTGAACAGTACCAGTGTGAGTTTGAGTGCACTTGTTGCCAAATGCAGTGGTCTGATTGGTCAGATCAGTTTATTCTCATGCAAAAAATTAGAAAAATCGAGCTTGATCTGAAAAAATAAATGCCACAAATTCGTCCTGCAAAATTACGCAGTTGGTGTGAATGGCTGCATTAAGAATAGGTGAGCCCAAAAAATATTTTTAATGCACAAAATATTCGCACGAATTTTACGCTTCCATTGTGTAAAGGCCTTAAGTCATGTAACAATATGAAGTCTCTACATCAGTTTTTTACCTGTTTCTCTCCATAACTTGCCATATATCCACCATCTGCGCTGTCTAACTGACAAAAAAGGAGAAAAGTCATTGACACTATCAATAGAAATGCCATGAAATGTTATATACTGATATTAGTCTAGTTATTAGACCTAATGGTACAAGTGAAAACATATTTTTCTCACTGTCTGAGTTATTAAGGCAGAGAATTATAAAACTATATACGCTGCTGAAGTTGAACACAGTGAGGTAGAGCGTCCCCAGATGACACTGAAGAGTGACTGCTCTGCCCCAGACTGTCTAAACTCAGTTTAACTTGTGCTTTTACACTGTTTCCAATCATAGAAAAATCTGAAGACTTTGTATTTATGATATTTAAGTGTGTGATTCATCTTTGCCCAACAAATCAAGCCATACTAATTTACTGATTTTCTAAAAGTCACGATTTAAATCCAACTGTTTGGGTTATTAGAAACGTGTCTGCTATCTCTATTATCAAACTAAATACCATTTGACTTGTTTGTCCGGTAACACCACCTTGACACCCAGTATCTTGTCGAAAATCAAGCCAAGATAGACAGATAGACTCTGCATTATAGTGCAGAGCACATGAGCTGAATGACACACACTGACCAGACGCAGACACAAGGACAGGCTGTTATTAAGACAAGAAAAGGCTGGACATCTGTGTTTGCAGATATAGTTAATATAGACAGACGGGTAACAAACCAGCTCTCAGATGCTTTGTGGAATCACTTGTTGACAGTCAAAGAACACACCTGCTTGTCAGGCCACACCTTGTCTGACTCTGTTTAGCCAAAGCAGCCTTCCTGCTGTGTTAAGCCATGGATCTTTTCCCTATACTGTAGCTTTTGAAGACAGCTGTTACATGTTTTTTTCATATTTCAGAAATCTGACTGTAAGACCTGAGTCTTAATCACCCAATAATTCTGCCTAATTTTGATATCTTACAGTCAGTGATGTTAAGATACCAGTTACTTAACCATTTGTGTATGACTTACTTCCGTTGATTTAATAGTCAAAAAAAAAAAAAAAGGTATTGTCCTAATCATTAATCAAATGAGAAACAGTTGAGGTGCCAGCAGTAACTTTTCAAAGTATGGCATCCTTTGTGTGTGGTGTGTGTCTCTCTCTCTCTCTCTCTCTCTCTCTCTCTTTCTCTCTTGTAAAGCACTGAATAACATTTACATCAGTATTACATTATTCTGTTTTTGCCTGTGCCTGTCATTATAGGGCAACATCAGTGTGTATGGACACAATGCAGAGAGCAGCACACAGGAAAGAAATGGTATTACGAGTAGTGTTAGGTCAGACAGGTGCAGGACATAGCAGGCAGAGGGAAGCAACCACATATGAGAGAGCAGTCTGCTGGAAAGGTCTGAAAAACCTCTTAACCTCTGCATTGTTTCCAAGCACACAGACACACACATCAAAACAGCAGAACACACACCTGCAGGCACAGACAGCACACCCACATCTTTAGAACAAAGTTTGAGCAACTGTCTGGCATTTTTTGGGGCATGCACTTCTCCTGTGTGTATGATGTAGAAATATGAAAACAATAATACTAATACTAATAATAACAATATGGGATATATACAATTAAGTGACAGTCACGTTGCATGATGCAGGAGTATTACACACACATTATAACACTGGCTTTATTTGGGGTGCCCACACACACGCTGAATCTTGTAATTAATCCAGGAAATTAATGTATGATACATCTATTTTCACAAACCAATTATGCTCAACTTGAAATCTATGAATATTCTAATTGCTGCCTTTGGGCCTTTTTGCAGTTGAACGTGGTGCTACCTATTGATAACAATGAAGGATGCGCGATATTTAATATCTGGGGTCTGCTTTTATTACTCAGCGTTGCATCATTTTCAAGAATTAAAAAAAAATGAAGCGTGATTGTGGGCATCAGTTCAGTCACAGTTTCGTTGTACATGTACAATGACAATAAAGAGCTATTCTATTCTATTCGTCGTGCAGGCTGAAAAAAATGCCATAATTTGTAACTGCCTTAACCGTATATGACCTCATTGTCTGACCCACTGTTACTGGGCAGGTAACTTTGCTTCTTGAATCGACAGTTGTTATCACCGTTCCTACTCGGGCTTTGATTTGATTACCCAGTAAAATGGATAAAACTGTGACGCGTGGCCTGCCGTTGAAACGTTAGTTATTAGACGTGTTTCAACTGGTGCCCAGAGTGGTTCAGTTCAACGTACTGAAGCTTCTATCTGCTGGCTTTTGCTTTTTGTATTGTAGGAGTAGGAGGAGCCGCTTTCCTGTGATTGTCTGCCTCCCTCCCATCTCTTTCTCTCTCTCTCTCTGCCTCTCGCTCGCTCGCTCTCTTTCCCTCTCTCATTTTTCCAAAGTTGAATATTCCTATTGCCTGGGAGCTCTCGCCAGCGGAGCGGTGCAGCCCACTGACTGAAAGGCACCAGACTGGTGTTTTGCTTTGCGCCGCGCTCTGCGCTTTGTGGAACAGACGTGAAGGGAAGGAGTACTCTTCAATATCCCGGCTCGGTTCATCCCCTCCTTGTCCACCCTTCTGTGTTTCTTCCGAATTCATTTCGGGGCTTCTCTCAAGATGACAGAAGAAAAGAGAAGTGGGCATGTAAAGCTGGTAGGTGTCTGAAACCCCTCCCCTCCGCGCTCAGAGGTGTCTGACTCGGTCTATCTGTGGGGGGCTCAGGTTTGTGGGAACGCTCAGAGACGCCGGGGGAGAAAGAAGCGCCCGGAAATAGAAACGGGAACCGGTGGTTCTTTTCCCACCATCTATAGGATTTTCTTTACGCGTTTGCGTAAGCTTTCTCTTGAATGGAACCGAGTCATACGCGCACGAACATGTCTGAGGTAGGCTGTCGGTATAATGCTCAAACTTAGACATTAGTGCTGGGACAGGTTTTCTCATATGCTTCCACGTCTGTGTGTCCCCATCTGATAATGTAATGCCATGTCCATACAGATTTGTGGATGTGGCAGGTAAATGCAACAGCCGTGCAGGCACTCGGTAGTGTAACATTACAATAAAACGGCATTTTTGATTACCAGGGTAATTTAGAGTGAAAGATAGGTAAGTAAAGCATTTCTGTAGTATGCTTCAAAGTGCCTCTAACTCCCATCGGAGCTTAAGATAACCGAGCTTTAGTTTGGCTATCCCTGCTGCGCATTTGATGGCATACTGTGTTTATTAGAGTGATTCAACTTAAGAGATTCTTGTGTTATGGTTATGTTTATTTAAGGGGTTTTATAGGATCATTCCGGGAGCAGTAGTGTATCCAGACACTTGGGATGTTTGAAATTTATCTTGTACTGGGGTGAATGATAGCCTATAAACAAGGGGTCCTCATTGCATCCTCATGCTTTTCAGTGCGGTAGGGATTCATCCAACCGAAAAACATCAACCTGATTTGTTCTGCAAATTTTGTAGAACTTGGGCTGCAGTTTCTGGTAATCAATAACAAACCTGATGGAACTCTGTTTTTTTCCCCCCTGTAAATTACGACTGTAATTTCTGTACCACTTTTGCTAAGAGAACATTTTTAGCATAGAATTTCAGGTTTGTTTTTGGTTTTTGGTTTTTTTTTATCGCATTGCACATTTTAGACCTGAGTCTACAATGGTATTATTGATTAATTATACTTTGATAGAAATGTGTGTGCCACACTTATATGAATGAAGCCTTTAATTTTTCATTTTAATTAAACCCAAACACTGAATTTAAAATCAAAACCAGGTCTGCCACTGAAGTGAACTTGTGCCTCAAAATTAATAGCCTATGAAATTGGGATGAAATACACAGACATCAGTGTGTTTAAGTGTCACTACATATTATTCATCTCACGCAGTGCTGAATGCCAAACATTATCCTGGACTTCTGATAATCCTGCTGAGCTCAGCTGACAGCATGAGGAAATGGGCTTCTTGTTAGGCTGCTGAAGTATTGGGTAGCACTAACAAGTAACTCCTGTTATGCGATATGTGTTTGCCAGGTTGTATGTTAGTAGTAGTTTGCATCTTTTTTCTGCAGCCTTTACTCAAATCAGTCCCTCCTTGCTGACTCAAATCCTGCTTTCTAGATTGCTACTCTCTGCCTCTCTTCTCACCCTCTCTGTGCCTGTGCCAGCAGTTTGAGAAAAGCAAAATCACAATAGGGTGGACTAAAAGCTGAAACCCAGTCAAGCTTTTGCATGTCCTGTAGTAGAAGTTTTCCCAGTTCTGTTTTTTTTTTTTTCTTTCCTTAAAGCCTTGGCGCTGACTGTCTCATACCATTAGACAACATGGCTCATCAGACTGATTACGCATCAGCATACTCATGTACGCTTCCATCTCAAATAGACAAGAATGGAGTTAATGCTCCTGGCTGCTACTTACACTCTCAAATGCCATACGTTCACTTTCCTGACTGGCTTTCTATCTTTAGGATTGTTTTCCTGCTTCTCGCTTCATCACCCCCCTCCTTCCTTCCTTCTTATTATTTTTCTCCCCTCTACACTCCCCTTCCATCCAACTCTTTCTACCTCTGAGAAAAAGTGGGTGTTGCTCCCTGTAAGTACTTGAACCCACATCACAAACTGTTATGCCTGCTTTACCTTCTATTGGCTTATTTTGTTTGGCCTGGTGTGCATACATTTCTGTCTATTCACTGTGGGCAGCAAAAGAATTAAAACACAAGTGGTAGCTATAAAGAAGCATTGCTGTCCAGTGATGAATGTTGTAAGACTGAATTTAATGGATCAAGGGAGATAAATTTAGCATTATTCATTCAACAAGGTTTAATGGATTAGATCGTGTAACTGTCATGCCTTGGATTTGAAAAAGCTTGACATTGCTGCTGTCACAAAATGGGGAAACTATTGGTACCAAAACCTCCCCTCCAGTGCTGAGGGGTGGTTCTGTTACTGAAAAGTATCACTGATAACATACATTACCCTGAACATTTTGACTTTCATACAGTTAATGCAACAATTTGACCATAACAGGATGTTGCTAACACAGTGCAGCAGTTCATGTAATGGAAGAATAAAGCAGTAGATGTGTTTCTCTTTGTTGTCTAAGAGTTTGAAAGAAGGCAACTGGACTTCTTTAAGTTGTTTGAAGATGTTTCACCTTTCATCCAAAAGGCTTCCTCAGTTCTAAAACCAAATGGTGGCGAGTCCCAGGTAACTTAAAGAAGTCCAGTTGCCTTCTTTCAAACCCTTAGACTACCATGTCCTGGATGACTGAGAACCTACACAGACATGTTTCTCTTTGTTCTTACTTCCTAATGTGTTGAATTTCTTCTGATTTTTCTCTGGCTATTTTTTCATTTCATTTCAAGTGATTTGTGAGTTATATGGTATATCTTTTAATATACTGAAGTCACTAAAGTCTTAAAAATCATTGAACACTACATTTATGTTCATCAGTTTAGAAATTAGCCCAGTTAGGCCTCTTGTGCTCAGAGAGGACTTTTTTTTTACCTTGATTTCAGAGGTGACAGGAGTCATATATCTAAGTCCAGTTCACATTAAAATGTCTTGAAAGCCTTCCATTTACCTTGATCAGATTTTGAGGCAGCCCACCTGTTAATCTGAAGTTGGTATAGCTGCCAGTAATATACTTAAAAGCACATAACTTCATCTGAGTGTCATGACAGGCCGCAACTGGCAGCTCATACCATTTTGTGTGTCTGCACAGAGGTGGCCAGCTTTATGCAGTCGAGGCATATACGGAGTGAAGCCATGCATCTGAACTTGGGATGTTTTAAAATCCCCTCTGCTCCTTTGTTCCCTTCAGTGTTCCAGCTTTCTGCAACAAATCTAGAACACAGCAATTCCACTAATTCTCTAAAACAGTTCAAATGAATCATCTTAGCAAGCAGACATGGCCCGTTTACTAAACTGTGTGCTTCTGTGTTTCTACCTTCAGCTGTGTTGTTTTTGCATAGTGAATGAGCCGAGAAAACAGTTCTGTATTGGCAAATGTTGGGCCTAATGTAGAGGTAAAAGAAGTTTTAGGTTTAAATATCCTGTATTATGTTTAAGGTATTGCTTTAGGATAAATAAAGCTGCTGTTTTCACACGTCTGTTTTGCTCTAGTAATAACACCCTAGAGGACATGCTTTTGTGATGGGTGCAAAAGTGATGGGTTGGTAGCACTGAAGTAAGCATAATCACAGCATCAAATGCTCTTCAGGGTGCCATTAACAAAACCACAGGAATCTGTAACAAACACCTATGTTAAATGGAAAGTGTCAAAACAGGTGAAATAGCAGGGCCTACTACCCACTGTTTTAGGAGAGAAGCATGCTGTTGATAGTTGTATATCAAATGAGAACAAAAAACTTCCATAATCTTGCAAAAAAAAAAAAAAAAAAAGGAGGGATG
>VUQS01028340.1:0-10135 GCA_015108495.1 Heterochromis multidens | reverse complement strand
TAATCTTGCAAAAAAAAAAAAAAAAAGGATGTGTGTTGCAAAGAATATATAGTTATTTCTTTCCCACTCTCTCCCACTTACAGCTGTTGAATTTCTTCACATTATTCATACTGGTCAAAGGCCAGATAAATCTTGTGAAAAATTACTCACTTGTGTAGTTGTAGTTACAGTGAGTACGATGGAGGTGAAATTAACCATAACACGTGTATGTGAAGGCAGTGGTAATTAGTTATAAAAAGTAGAGTGACTGAATGAGACTAAAAGATTGCCAAGTCTGACTGGGGATCATTCATTAGAGAAAATGGTTTCTGTGTGATATAGCACTGATCAGTGGAATAAATCTTGGAGTTGAGACCTACATCGCATGGATGGATGTATGGTGTGACAGATTGCCTCCTGTCTTTGTCTCCAGACTCCTTTGATCTCTTCATTGCACTGAGTGCAATGAAGGTCCCTGCCAAGACAGGCATAGCCTGTCTCCCAGATATATTCGCTCTGCATGTAGATCAGCAAAGAGTACTCATGCATGGCACCCCATTGCTTAACTTTCTTCTCCTGACCAAAATGCCATTTTATTCTTATGCTAGCATGAAAGTCCTGCTGCGCCATCTGGGTGTTCCACTATAGCTTTGATAACGTTATATCTTAAAAAGGGCAGAGCAGCTTCTGTATTGCAGTGCTAGCACAGGGAAAAGCCTTCATAATCTAAAACACTGCACTGTGCTGTTAAAACAAAAATTACTATATAGAAGATTACATAATCACAAAATTGTGGCCACAAGTGTTGGGCACACTTCTGTAAAGTGCCGAATTGTGTGCTTGTGTGCTGCTGTTCAGTGCTCCACTCCACTGTCTTCATTTTGTTAACTCTGGTCTGGCAAGAATCAGTAGATATGCTTTGGAGGGAGGCATCATAGACGTTAATTAGTTTGCATTTAAGAACCCGTCAGAGCTTCAGTTCAAATGTAGTGCCCATCCTCATCATTATCTCAGCTACATCCCATACTTTGCTGATTGGTCCAACCTCCAAGTGTTTCACTTAATAAAGCCTTAGTGGATGATTTCTAGACTAATATCTCAGCAAACAGATTGAGCTTACAAGGTTTTGAGTCAAACTTGAAAATATGAGCAAAACAAGTTTTGAGTGGTGAGAGAACTTAAACCTCTGGCTGCTTACAAATATAAACATATATTATGCCAAATTCTATATGCAGTATGTAGCATGGTGTGCCAAGTCCTGTCTTTACATTCATCCTTCTGCTGGCAGTGTGTGTCCTTGTATTTTTTTTTTCTGTCTCAGTGTCATTTAACAGGAATGCAAACCTTTTCAACTAACACTAATGGCATTCTGATATAAGTAAGTGCTGTATTTATGCATAACAGATTACACATAGTTGTGTGGTGGTTCAGACTAGACATAACTAGGGTGGGATTGTGACCTTAACTTTTCGTGTTGACCTGATGTGTGTAAGAACACTAGATCAAAACTGGAAAAGGAGCGCTCAGCTGCGGAGGAGGAGGCGGCCAATTTTCAACCACACCAGTTAACAGTCAGCTGCGCATGTTGGTACAGATGTTTCCTATGATCTCACCTGCTGGCACCAGGATCCAGAAATCAGGCCCAAGTTCTGACGTCATGCTGTCCACCCAAGAGGCCTGTCTATTGGGTAGAGTGTTCCACACCTCCTGTCTGTTGGAAGCAGGAACCATGGATATTGTGAAGATGTGGACTTTTGCCCAGGGAGCGGTGTTAAACATTGTATGTGAGCAAAATATTTTGAAGTTTTCAGATTTTCTGTTTTTTTGTTTGTTTCTTTTTTCTGTTTTTTTTTCTTTTGTAATGGATTTTTGAAGATACTTTAGGAAGTTCTTCAATCTTTTTTATAACTTTACAACAACATAAAGTTTCCACCGTGTTTCTCATGTCATTGCATTAGAAGTTGTTTTCTTCAAAATTTCCAACTGTTCTGGAAACTTTTAGAACAAATTCTTGCGTTCTTCATTTCTTGGCCATTTAACTCAGGTGTGTTGCTTGCAGTAATGAACATATCAACTCAGCAGCACAAGCCCGGATGCAGCTGTGATAAAAATAGAGGGATTGGAAATGGAAATGCAGGCAGAGAGAGGGAATAACTATAAAGAGAAAGATCAAGAAGGTAGGTGTAAACAGGAGGAGGCGTGAAAAGAGATTTTTGAGCTGCAAGGTTTTTTGGGGGTTTCTGGGGAGGGTTCATAGCTGTACAGATCAAAGAGCAAAGACAAAAAGTTAAGGGGTTAGAGGAGGGAAAAAAAAATCTCGATTGACTCATGCACTCACATATAGACACGTACATAATTCTATCATACACAGTGATCTGCCCAGCAGGTGCTTTTAAGGAACACCTTCCTTCTTAAATAAGTTCTTTTCCTCTCTTGCTGGCTGATCTTTAGGAATGTCTGATGTTCTTTAGACCCTCTGCTAGAGATTACCTGTCAGTGTTTGGAGGGGAGGGTTTATTTTAAAACTGTAAGTTACTTAGAATATAAAACTACTTCACTGAAGCTGACAATTTTATCGAGAGCCAGCATAATTATAAGTGGGAATTATTTTGACTGATTTTTAAGTCTCTTGGCAGTGTTGATATAGCAATGGGCATTGTTAACCTTCGCAATTATTTTCTTTGGTTTTGCAGTGCCCCGGGGACTGGCTATTTTTAAAATGCTGGCAATGCTATTGTTTAACTAACCACCTATTGATCTGTGTCAGCTGTGCTTGCGGGGCCACAGTGAGGAGGGAGTGTGGTTTTGTTTTCATAAACACATTATTCAGAATGCTTTAGATTTTGCGAGCACTAACTCCATCTTAGCTCAGGCTAGTGCAGCCTTTTAGAAAAGACAAGGCTAATTTTCTGAATGTTATTATAATTGTTAGTATTATAGACTTTTATAGACTCTGATTTAATTTTTTTAATGTGTTCTGGCACAGAAAATGTGTTTGTATTTTATAATAAAACAATTTCAGTTGTCATTTTTGTAAAATGTGCGCAGTATTAGAGCCCGACCAATATAGGATTTTTAAGACTGATACCGATATTTGGTGATTTAAAAATATGATATTCTGATATATCAGCCAGAAACACAAAACAAACAGATTTCCCTAATATTTTTTATGTGTGGGTATTTATTTCCTTGTTTACGCTCTGCCAGACTGGTTGGATCAGCTGGTTGTTGTGTTTGTGGCATTCCAGACACAACAGGGAAGTTGCAGATTGCCCTTTGGTGGAAAAACTATGCAATGTCGACACCCGTATCATTGTTGAAGGGTGTTTCTCCCATCTCTTTACTTTTTAAATTTTCATTTATCTGTCATTATAAATGCAGATGCTGATGCTGACAAACAGGCAAATAGCTAATATTGGCCAATAGTATTGGTCGAGTGATAAATCAGTTGGGTTTCATACAGTAAGTGAGACATTAGCATCACCAGGAGTTGTACTAAGGTGTTATCAACAACCAGAAAGGATGGAGGTAAATGTGGCACTTGAAGCCAGATAGATGGCTGAAGTGCTGTCACACATCCCTGGATGTCCATTTTCTTTATGTCAGTTCAGGAAGCAATCCCAATATTACATCACACTGTCTGTATTTTCCTCTTTGCCAGTAAAGTTGACTGCTTAAGTTTTAGAGTGACTGTTCCGCACTGAAAATGAGTTTGCAGTGATTATATGTTGCATATCATTGCAACATCATTGTTGGTACAGCTGCAATCAGCAAGCTCAGATCTGCCTTTTGAGAGTTGTGTTGTGATATACGCATTGGCAGCCTACAACATATCCCATAAATATTTCACGAGAGATTAAGGAAACTAAATTCATCAAAGAGCTGTCAGGGCTCATCCATTGTGCCATCAATCAGCATGTCTTTTCACCCTTAACAATAATAAGATTTCCCATCTTGAGAATGAACAAATGATCATTTATCAGTGATAAATAGAGCTAATCAAACAAATAGAGCTATAAGCTGCTGACATTTCAATGCATGGAGCATGCTGAGCCAATCGAACAGCAGCCAAAGAAAACAATGGCTCATACTTACCTCCCCCTCGAAGGAAATGCCAAACATTACAGTGCTGTATAAATAGAAGCGTCTGACTTTGTAGAGCGTGATAGAGGACAGGAACCCCCTCCCCGGGGTCATAGTCATGGCAAGGTCTCCCACCTCTCCTCCCTTCTCCACTCTCTGTCTTTATTGCTCTTTTTGTTTTCATTCTGAGTGAGTGATTTATTTTTGTTCTGATTTCTATTGACCTCACTGTTTTTTTTTTTTCTTTTTCATCTCCTTTGGTTTACTTCTGTAGTTCTTATTTCTTTCTCCCTGACACCCAGCAACCATGAATAACTGAACATCCTAGTAACACTTTACAGACACCTCCTGGTTTATTAATGAGACCAAGTACTACAGTAGAACTGGCAAATGGCCCTTCAGGATGCATTATTTGGGGGAGTGTACGGACTTTGACCTAAGGTGACCCACGCAGTCTGTTCTCACTGCTGACAGCTAAGCGCAATTCAGTTTAATTTAACGGTTATGAAAAATTTCCATTTTGCATTTAAATAAATGCCGCCTATGTATGTCTGGGAAAACATGGCACTCCAATGTGCAGTATGCACTGTAGCATTAAAGGCAGTATGCCATTCTATACAGAGGGCACCCGTATCAAAATTGAAAATTCATCTTGGGTTTAAAATATCAAATCATCCTGTTTGCCATTTCACACTGTTATTTCTCCTTCCACCTCTACTAAGAATGGAAGAAAGAAAGAGCCATCCTTAAAACAAGGTTAGTTGCTCTGTCTGTAAGTAATGGGGTTATGGATGATTCAGCCGAGACAACTCCAACAGGTCTTCAATCTGTACTACCTTTTGAATCAGGCGTACAAATTTATTTCCCCTTGCTTGCAGGCTCCACAAACAGTCTGAAAGACCGAACACCAGCTGCTGGTCTCGGCAGATTTAGGAAACTGCGTGCACATGTGGTAACACATAACCACAAGGACACACACATTCACCAGAAAGGCATTTTCTGTTTGGAGCTTTGTATTCCTTTATCTCAGCCTTATCATGACACACTGCCAGAATCTGTAGCTATAGCTCCAAGAGTATAGTTCGTTCTCCTCCTGAAAAATGTTGGTTTTTATCTTGCAAAATTACTATCTTGAAGAAGAGAGCAGCTCCAATTCCTGTGATTTTCAAGTAGTTGAATACATTCAATAGAATGGCTTATTATTATTTTTTTCCTCAGGGATATTTCTTAAGAACAATAGCTGTCATATAAGCAGTCAGGATTGTTCATGGTTTTGAGACGTCAATATTGACCTGGGTATCTGACTACTAGAATCAATAACACCAGCATGGAAAACATCATTTACTGTTAAGGCTTGACAAGATGTTGATAAAGTGGCTGGCACCTTACGGATCACTTATCCTTCTCATTTAGAGCACAAATAGTATGCATTTTAAGCTGTCAGCTGTTTTCACAATGGGAAAACTTTTCACAAATGTATCGTCAATCTTCATACAGACTGCTATTGTTTTCTTGACAGTTTTCCCAATCTCATATAGGTATACAGGGGCCAAGAATGCAATTTCCAGCTGAAAAGATCCTCTTTTCGGAAGCTCAGAGTGTCGCTTATGTGGTGCGTAGATTGCTTTTTCACACGATGTGAAGTAAATTACCATATTTATAGAAAATTCCAGTAAAAGGTAAGCCATTAACTTGGCACTGTGCTCTTGTGCACATATATACACACAAAGAGTCAAATGAAAATATAAAAAAATTGAAGCTGAATTGGTGTCAAGTGTCAGTAGAGGCAAGTTTGTTTGCTTTCCTGCAAACAAACTTGGAACGACAATAGATTTGTGGTATTCTGCATTGTGTGCCTGTGAATCATTCACTCATTTTGCGTCATTTTCGCTTCATGAAGGCATGTATGGGGCATTGTTTCACTCCAAAATATTCATTATTGTGGATTGCCAGTAAGTTCTAAAAGATAAAACAGAGCTGTAGCTCCTTCAGTGTTCAAGGTGAGCTGGCTTTGAAAATGTTGCCTAAGAAGAAAGTATAGTTCACAATTTAAAACTTTTTTTTAAGTAATGAAAAAAGAAGAGGGTATTGAAACTAAATAACACAGTGAAGATCAGACAGACCAGAGCCTGATTGTCAAGGTCAGCCGTTTACAGCCTAAGCACTTGCCAGTGGATTGAACCCTGCTTACTTATTATATTTTTGCTTTTGTTGACTGTTAGTGGTATCTCTGTTCTCTCTCTCTATTTCTTCTTTGCTCCCGCCACTGCGTCTAAATATCTAATAAGCTGTTCTGCCAACTTCTGATCCTTGGGTTTGTTCTTACCTGGGCAAATGTACATGAATAATGGAAGCAGCATGAAGAGAGGCAGGGGCCTGGTTGCTCCAGTGTTGTGTTGAGGCCTGATAAGGCTCTCTACCACAGCAAAAGAGCCTCAGAGAGCTGATGAGACGACGTCTGACACTATTAACTTTATTACCCACAGGCTGCCAAGCTGTAACAGGCAGAAGTATTAAGCAGAGAGTAAAGGATAGGAGGTGTACTCTATTCACTGTCACAACTCTGTGAAAATCTCATTTCAGTCTGCTTTCATGTATAAATACATTAAACCAATTAGCAAGTCTGGCTTGGCCTTGGACTTAACAAGAGTTGATTGTTTATTTTCTTTTCAGTGTCTTGCATCAGTAAATGTCCTTCACACAATAGAGCCCTCATCAGCACTGCTGACAGGAAAACAAATATGGTTATGAAAACAAGTATACATGCTTTTGCCATGCAGTGTTGCATCTGATTGACAGAGTATAAAAGACAACCACAAGACTTCCATCCAGAATACAGGTGTTTGCATATCATCTAGGACTCCTGTCTGGTTAGAATTAGGACAAAAAACTGCTCGATGAGGTTTAGGAAAAAATTATGGTTTGGATTAAGTTAAATCTTTTCACACCAGCAATTGAATGCTAAAAGGCAAACTTGTTTTAGTTTCTTTAACACTATGACAAGTTTCTTGACAGTGACAAAACCAGCGAAGAACATTTGGCTGTGGTATTGCTGTGTTTTATTACTAACATTATGGGACTTCTATTCTAGTCTACCAAACTACCCTGCTGATGCTGGGGGGTATCCCCTGCAATATAATCTAATGCCAAAGAGTTCCATTTAAATAATACTGCTGTGTATGTTAGACTTAGTATGAATGTGCATCCACTGATTCCCCTGTCTTGGAGTTAGGTGAACAAATGACAAATCCTAAAAAAAATCAAGGTAATGAGTCATTTTGATAAAAGTGTATAAGAACAGGAAATGAAAAATAAAGGTTAAATTGTATAAAAACTTTCACCTAATTTTCTGCCACTGTAAAAAAAAAAAAACATTTGTAATATACAGCATTTTCATCTTTTAGCCCTATATCTTCCCCTTCTATACACAAAGAATCAGAATCAGAATACTCTGTATCTACAATATATGTTATTAGTATATACTGTTGTTACCAATGATGAATTATATCAATGTCTGCAGCTTAATTTGGATGCCATTAAGTACATTAATAACTAAGCCAAAACACAATTTTTCAATTCTACCAGATTAATTTATGCTGAAATGCTGGCACTATTATGACTTATTCCATAAAGTATTAATAATGAGTTTCCACAAGATCTGCTGAGGGTTAGTGAGGTGAACTGTGATAACCTCTTCTTGGAGTCCCAGGCCCATGTTCACCCAAACAAAGGGCTAACACTGGTAAACTGGGAATGGAAAAGTTAACTGGCAGTGGTCTACTGCCCTTCCTGGTGCCTATTTAAGTACTTTGTTGATATCAGAATTCTGATTCTGATTTATTGATGTAGTGGAAGAGTGCAGGCTGAATTTGAAGCCTGCCAGGTGCTTGATAACATTTTTTAAAAAATGATTGAAATAAAAAAAATAAACACATTTTTTGCATTTGAATCAAATTTTGACAATAAAATAATTACTGTGTAGTGTGCACTTTGTAGATGTAAGCCTTTTGCTGAAAACATTTACAAATCTGCAAGAAACAAACATAACACACAGATTTACTTTGAAATTGGTTTTGGAGTTGTAGCTGTCTCAACTGTAGCAGTGAGGGGGTTAAGTTTAAGTCCGTCTGCTCAACTGTTCTGAATGTGAAATGGAAACACCAGCTTGGCTGCATTACTGTTTACATTCTATGAATAGGAATCACATGTTTGATGAAACCGGCCTGCTCTGAGGTTTGCTGCAGAGAGGGAAAAGCAGGAATAAAAGGGAGGAAGAGAGAGGAAAAACTGAGCCAGTGGAGGTGGGCGGAAGAGTGAGAGCAGAGGAAGAAGAGATGAAAACACGAAGGAAAAAGGATAAAAATGAAGGCTGGACTTAAAAAACGCTGGCGAGTTTCTGATGCCCTAAACATTTATTATTATCCCAAGAAGAAGCTACACTGAGACACATGGTATCTTAAAGTGCTGCTTGATCCCACTTATATAATCATATGTACAGTTTTGGTGTGTTCAGGTCAACTTGAGGGCTCTTATTTTTGGAGCTGCTGTATTTCTCTCTCTAAAATAACCAATAAGTCTCTTGATTTCTGGCACAAGTCATCAGTAACCGGTCCTGATGTGTGTTATGCGTGGGGTATTTTTTAACCTTGTTAAAATTAATTGCCCACTAAAATGTCAGCATTTCAGTCCACTAATGCAACTGAATTCCACTGAATCCACTCAAACAAAGTTCTGCTTCTTTTTGGTTGAAATGCTTAGCTGAGGTGATTATGGTAAATGCCATGGGAAGGGCTTGAGAGTTGTGTTTGCTAACACTGCCACTAATGAAAGCATTCATACAGCTGTGTTATATTGGGTTGCTGTTTTCCATCCTTCCAATTTGTGCACACTCGCCAAAGTGTGTGAGGCTTTGTGATTTAATGTTGCACAAACAGGCCAGCCATTCTCTGTAAAAACATGCATGTTGGCTCCAGGCGTGACATTTGGTTATGCCATAAAGTCATGAATGAAATGTCCCTGTTTAAGTGAGAAATGCGCTGTGCAGGGCCAGAGAGAGAAATCAAACTTCCACCTTGTTGTGTCATGTTTCAGCAATTTTCCTGCTCCATAAAAATTTCAAGCTTCATTTTCCTGTTTTCTTCCAGACGTTTTTTTTTTTGTTTGTTTTTTTAATTGGTAATGTGTTGCTGCTGAACAAGCAAGGACAGAAAGCTTTTCATTTGACATTAGCATTTTTAAAATTTTTCCTGGTTGTCAGATATTTGTGAAATGTGCACTGCATAACAACAGGTCCACAGCAGATTGAGGTCACAGACTGCAGGCTGGTCTTTACAGTTCAGTAAAGCACTAAATGTTATCACGTAAGTCAGAATACCAGTAGAGTTGAGTTTGCACTGTTTGTATGCAGCTTTCTACAAAACACATTTTGCAAATGGATTCTCAGGATAATCACAATTTCTAAAATGGAATGGTTGATTTTGAAAAATGTGCGGTCTGCACTCACACACCTGCATGGCAAATATTACTGACACCAGTGGGTGATGTGAAATCTCAGCGTTACCATTTTGGCTGCTACCATCTTGGT
The DNA here is from genome assembly GCA_015108495.1 of Heterochromis multidens. Taxonomy (NCBI): domain Eukaryota; kingdom Metazoa; phylum Chordata; class Actinopteri; order Cichliformes; family Cichlidae; genus Heterochromis; species Heterochromis multidens. The sequence continues at coordinate 489 of VUQS01028340.1, read as the reverse complement.
TTTTGGAAGGCAAAAGTGTGGACCACTACCAATGATATTTCAATAAGGAGACATCACTTGGAAGAATTGAACATGATTTATTGAGACAGAGAAATTAATAATGTATTTGGCAATTAGACTTTGATGACCCATCATAGCAGAACGGAATCCCAGCGGTTATAGGATTTAGGACAGGACGCCCCGGGGTCTAAACGCTGGTGGTGGTGAAGAATGAAGATTGAGGCTTGGATGGAGCTCTGACTGAAGTGTCTGAGAGGAGGAGATGGGGAGGAGGTGGGTTGCACGAATGAGCATCTGAAAGGGAGAATGACAGAGAGCACAGATTTAAACCACACAGAGTGGAGGCTGATTGGTTCAGAGAAGGCGGCCAAGAAGATGATTGGACTAGAGTAATGATGTCAGTATTGAGATTGACAGCGTGGGAAAGTGGTAGTGATGTAAAGAACAGACAAGCGGCCTAATGCCCAGGAAAGCAGGCAGATGAGTGAT
>VUQS01028338.1:0-10003 GCA_015108495.1 Heterochromis multidens | reverse complement strand
CTTTTAGTTTTTGTTGGTTTTTTTTGTTGTTGTTGTTGTTTAGTTTAGTTTTTTTTAACAAACAGAAGTTTATTGTACTTCATTGCTAACCCCATGGCTGTATTGCATTTGGCATGCACAGGTTTTGGTTTTAGTCTCTGAAAACATAATATTTTATTAAACATGATTACAGCAGGACTCTAAGATGCTGGGATATTTATATCCTGTAACTCCCCTAAAGCCACATTTTGTTTAGTTTAATTTAAAAGTTAGGTCAACATTTTGTGAATGTAATGTGCATATTTGCTGTCTGAAGATAAAAAAAAATAGTACCTTTTTCATCAGATGTGGGGCCCACAGGACAGACAGAAAGACAGACTAATGACTTTGGTATCTGAAATCATTTGTTTTATTGCAAGTGTCATTTTGTGACCAGTTATTTATTAATGTAATTCAGTAGCATGCTGCACCAAAGGCTGTCTGTGTCAGCTTTTTCCCCCTCCATACCTCTTACTGCAGTCAGTCTAACAGAACTAACTCTTTCTCCTGTCTTTCTGCTTCTCCTCCATTCCTTCTGCGTCCAAACCCAACTGCCATTTCCTCCCCTGAAGCAAGCGACACGTCCTTTGGAAACATGAGTTAGGACTCGACTGTGGAAAAAGAGTAGTGTGACTGAACATTGGCAGACCCTCCTTGTTCATATGGACATTTCGCCAACATTTTTGTGATTCCATCATCAATCTGGTTATTTCAGCATTATCAGGGTCTGATATTTCTATATTGGCGCAAAGGGGCATGTATTTATAAAGCATAAATCTATATATTGATAAATAATAAAGCAACATATGTGGGGGAAATTAGCGTTTTGATTGGCTTCCACCAGCTGCAGCATGCGTTGTTAATGCTATCTGAGTCCAGTCAAAATTTCACACAGATCTGGGACTTGCAGTACTGTGTGTCCCATGCAGCCTCAGATTGACTCCAAAGTCTGAACCCATGAACCAGAACTATTAAAATAATGTCATATGTTGTAATGATAAGTCACAGTGTGAAATTGCATAACTTCCAATTTGCAGTGTTTCTTGTGGAGTTATTGGTGGAGTATACCTGAAATTTGATGAAAATCTGATTCCACTTTTACTCCGCAAAAGCTAACCCTGATTTTCTGGGGCTTTACAAAACTCCTCTAAAGGGACAGAAGACTTTAAACAACTGAGTACACAGGATCATTAGTGCTGCTCATGGAAAGAAAACAGACTTTTTTTTGGTGAGATCAGCACATTGCCTCTTTAATGTGTGTGGTTATTATCTTTATGATATCTGTTGACTTGAGGTCAAAGTTCACCTTCTTTGGACCAACTTTTGTTTTAACTGTTCATTTTTACAAGGCTGTGATTGTTCACTGACTGTATGTGTTTTCACTCAGCATTAAGCATGCCAGTCTCTTCTACATAAGAAAAGACTGGCACTCAGAGTCCCTAATGTACAATATTGTAAAGTGTGGAGTGAAACGGTACCTCAGTAGAGGCCATATTTTACGTGTGAGCTGTTTTGCCATTTTAGATCAAAATAAATCTAGTTTGATGAATGCAAATGCCTCCTCAACGTGGGATTCTGAGTCTGTACTCGCTGAACTTTAACAGTCATCGTTGCACACCATCTACCTTCTCCACTTTCTTCTTCTCTTCATCCCGCCCCCCCTCTGGAAACGTCACCTTCCTCCAAAAAGCAGCAGCAGATAAAGAAGACACTGATTTATTAGGAGTCAGAAACAGACAGGTGTTCATTAATGATTTCTCTCTTCCTCTCCCTCCTCCCCTCACAAAAACTCCACCAATAGCTGTGGCCTTGGGCAACTCCTGAGTTTTATTTTATCTCATCTCCTCTTCCACCTCACTCTTGTTTTTCTGTTATTTCATTCCTGTAGTCCCCCCCTTTTTTTTTTTGTAATGCATACTCTCTTCTTCCTCCTCTTCTCTCTCTTGGCCACATTCATCCTCAGATTGTTGTGATTGCTGTGCGTTCCTCTGCCATGGCCTGCAGGAAGAGTGAGTTAGTACATGTCAGCGAGCACAGGTATGCGCTGTGGACACCGGCTGGCTCATTTACCGGCTGCTGGAGTGAAGGGGGAAGATGCTTGCATGCGAGCGCTGCAAAAGAAAACTCCAAATCAGCAAGCAAGACATGGCAACATGGCATATGATGAGGACTCAGCTGAACAAATAACAAAAAAAGAAACTAAACTTACCTGAAATTCAATGCATTTACATCCATTTTGGTTGCCACTACACATACTGATCAATACAGCTGTATTTCAGGGTTAAAAGTTGTGTGTCAGCCAATGCTACATGTTGCCTGATTAATTTGGCCCCATTATTGCACATTATCCTACCGCCATTGTTTTATCTAGTTAGGTTTTACCACTTTTATTATTGCCTGAATAGTGATACAAAAGGAAAACCACAGCCCAGAATCCTTCAGCAACTAGTTTGGTTTTTTTTATATACACCATTAGACGTCCCCCACTGCTGAGTAAACTGTTGTCCCGAGGTAACCTAACTCCCAACCACCATTCTTTTCATGTTTGATTGGTGAACATAGCTGATCCAGCAGCAAGCGTGGGGCTCTATAAAAGATGAGAGGGTTCAAGCATGCCTTTGCAGCTTCTTTCTGTTACCGTCTCACAGTCTGACATTTGGCGAAAGCTGCATGCAGCCGCGCGCTCACACACACACACACACACACAGCCAGAGGCATTTCTAGCAATGGAGCTGCACGCAGTGTTGCAAATGCATGCACACACAAAATCCAACACGCAAATCTCTGCTTTCGAATCTCCATCTGTAAATCTCACATATTCTAACAGCTCACGGCACATGCACACACAAAAGTATATGCTTTTCTGATAAAGTAGAGACCCCACTGCCCTGACATTAGTGGTATGAATTCAGATTTTTAGTGGTTCACACTTCCATACAAGAGCAGCACTTTTCTTTCCAGTTTAGTCCCTTTGTCCCTTTCTGTCTCAAGGCAGGTGCTGAAATGGTACACTAAATAAGTATTAGAGTTATAGGATGGGCAAGAGAAGGGGAGGAGAATAAGAGAAAATAAGAGAGCACTTCCCTAACAGTAGCACTGTGTGTGTGTGTGTGTGTGTGTGTGTGTGTGTGTGTGTGTGTGTGAGTGAGAGAGAGAGAGAGAGAGAGAGAGAGAGGGAGGGGGGAAAAGCAAAGGGAAGGGAGAGCAGAGGAGCTTAGAGAGGGGATCTGCATTGCAAGTAGCTCGGAGTGCAAGCGTTGGCTGTTTTTTCTCAACCTGTTTTTGTTTATCTGAAGAGGAGAACAAGAAGAAGGAGAAGAAGCAAGCAGAGGAGCGCAGTTTAGAAAAGTCTAGGCTGTGTCCAAAGCTTAGGGAGAACGAGGGAGGAGAGAAGCCGGGAGGAACACAAGGCAGCAATGGATAACAGAGTCCAGTCTGACCCTGGGATGGCCTGGATTCACACACTGCTGCTGGACACCATCCAGCGCGCACACTAGGCTGCTAACGCCATCGAGGTACAGTACTAAACAAACATCAGCAATAACTCTGAATTAACAAATTATGTCATGAAATCAACACACACATTCCACCTTCTCTCTGATATGAGATGGCTGCTGTAAGTGGAAGTTGAGCTGTGCTGTTTGCCCGAGAGTGTGGGCTATGCTTTGTTTGATACACTTAAGGAAATTAGTGCTGTGCAGCTTGTCAGGTGCATTGCATATATGTGACAGCTTATAAATGCTCAACTGGATACAGGAACCATAGGTATGAGATGGGTTATAAGGAATCTGTCTGCCAAGATTGTGTATTGTCTACCAACAAAAACCATCCATTTAAACACATTCTTTAAACCCATGTGTGTGGTAGAATCAAGGTAATAGCTTAACTATTGTGCTGGCTTCCCTGCAAAGACAAAGTCTGCAGATAGCCAAGTTATTCAGCTCAAATTGATGCATATATCCTGCCAGTGAGATTATTAGCTTCTGCGTTAATGTATTCTCTTGGAAGAAGTTGCTTCTTGCATCTGTAATGTTTCCAGCTGCTCCCTAGGCAGTGTAGAATAAAGTGAGCCTTGAATGTGATGGCTACAGTGGAGTAGTGAGTGAGTTGCAGAGTGGGGCAGGTAAGTGCATGTCTGGAATATGTTGGATGAAGGGTTGTTAAAAACTATACAGGGGTGAAACTTGGCACCTCGGCTCAAACACTCTGCTCAGTTCTCCTCCTCGTTGTATTTTAGCATAATACTCAAACTAGCTCTGTGTTTGTGGCTTCTGGCTAAGTGTTGTTACTAAGTGTTGAGGGCTTCTAAACATGTGAGTGCTTGTATTAATTGTATTCATCTGCATATGTGAGTGTGCTTGTTCACTTACGCAAAGCAGAAATTGTTGACACCGCTTCATCAGTGAATAAAACAGTAATGCACTGATGACATTAAATAGTTGGAAGCTGCTGTGTTTCTCTCAGTCACCCACATCCACAGAACTCTCTGACTTATTCTAAACATCTTTCTACAGCCATCAGCAAAAGTGCGAGCTCAGGTGATGGCTGCCGTTCTGTCTGCTGTCCTGATGACTAAGTGTATTGTCATGTGAGTTGACTGCTGCCGATGATGATGATGATGATGATGATGTGTGTATGGATAGTCTGGAGATTCATATTTTGACTGGAGCACAATTAGATAGCTGTGGGTGTTTTTGTGGATTATCTGATTCACTACAGTATGTCTGTCTCGAATGCACCATCTGCACGTCATAGGGGCAGAAAGTGTAAAGTGTTCAGGACCTTGAACTGTTTTACTGCACTTTATTACAGGCTAGAGATCCCCCCTGTGATGGCACATGTCTGATAAATGTCTGATCATTTATTTATTGATTGATTTTGTTGGGGGGGGGCATTTAGGATGACTGACTTCTTTTCCTTTCTGACTAAATTTTTAGCCTCCCAGCAAATAACTGTAGTTTCACTCTGCATGCCTACTCGTATCACACTCAGATTTATAACTCTGCTCCCAGCAGGAGCCCTCCCTTTCCCCAACTTCCTCCTCCCCCCTGACAACTGCATGTCTGGAAAGCACCTGCCCCATCACCTGCCACTCAGACACTGGTTGTCTGAGTGTATGTGTATGTGTGTGTGTGTGTGCGCGCGCACACAGTTTAGGAAAGCAATCCTGGGTGCCACACCTCACGATCCTCCCACCACACCTATCCCTGCTAACCTTCCATGCAAATGCTCCCCCGTGTACCTTATGGGATTTATAGATGCTCACACACATTCTCATGACTGCCTCTGCTCTGTTTTTCTCCACTCACCTGTTTTCCTTGAAACTAGGCTAAAATCACTAAGCAAAGCTGACTGCGAGCAACCTGTCATTTAAACATGAGTGACACTGATATTTTAAAGTTCCTTGGTCACGTTCCTACTCTTTTGGCTTGTGGCCTAAATAGCAGCAGTTTTAATAGCCCATAATAGCAGCCTTTGCTCCTGCTTGTGTGCAGTTGAGTTTCTTTGTTTGTCTCCTGCCTCAGCTTAGCGGTCAATTTCAGAGGAATGAGCATGCCGAGTCATCCGGGGAATGTGGAAAAGTGTCTCCTCCGTATCATCTGGGGGTAGGGCGCCTCTCAAGTTGGACGTGAACTTGCCTTCAAAACCTGTACTCTGAATCAGGCCACCTACTGAGTTAAAAGCCTCTGCACTCAGTTAATAATGATAAGTAATGCGATGGCTTGGATTTGTATGTAGAAACTCAGGCAGCTCCAGCCTGCTTTGAAAGCATAAACTTTTTACTTTTTAGGCAGCAGTCCACAAGCTCTGTCAGAGAATTTTTGGCCCATATGCAAAGGTGAAAACCAACAGAATTTTGAAATGTAAGCCCAGGGGCAATGTGTGCAGAGCACTGCCCTGACTCTGTTGCTGCACACCTCTCTAAGACTATAGCCTCAGGTTATTGACTTGGCCAGTTTGAGGCAATGTGGGTTCACATTTGTACTTATGCACGATCATATGTTTGTGGATTTGAAAGAAGTGCCCTTCGTTAAAATGTTTTCTGCACTTCTGTGCTCTTCAGTAAAAACAAACAAAAAAAAAAACCACACAAACCAGGTGTTGCTGCATTCATCTGCAGCATGTCTTCATTCTCACTTTTAAAGCCGTTCAACTCTCTTTCACACCCTCTAATCCGCGTGATGCTGGTGGTATTCAGAGTTCAGTTTTGAATAGTTTATAGATTTAGCTCTTGGCTAACGACAAATCTTTTCTGAATGGTCATCTCGTTAGGCGTGCTCCACTTTTGCCTGATCACATTTCAAAACAACTTATAGCTTGTCCATGCCTGTCCGCATAATAAAAGCAAGGAGCAAGGGAGGGCTTGGTGCTGAGAGATACTGTAGTTAAAAGTGCAGCAGAGAGCTGGAAAGCAGAAAGGCCAGAGAGCGTGTGTGAACACAGGGGCAGATGAATGCAAGAGATGCATCAGCAGTTCGATGTAAAGTAGGTCAACCTCTTGAGAACTCGATGGCAAAGGATCAGATTTGGAATCAAAGTGCTCTGATTGACAGTTCAAGTACAAACAAACTCTCCATTCTCCTTTTCAGCAGAATTAGATGAGAGAAAATGAAGAGCACAAAAATGAAACCACTGCAGTTGCATGAATGGCAGTCAGTTATTAGAAAGCTTCTTGACTGAAGAAAAGATAGTAATAACTTCGAAGGATATGGTTAATAGTCAAAATTTCTGTCTGTTTGGCAGTACTTTTCTTCCTCTCTTCAATTCTCAGCCCCTAAACTACTGGTTCCTAGTCAAAATAATAATGTTCATCAAAATAACAAGGGATTTGTTGGGAACTATTTTCAGCTGTGGAGTAATGCATATTAGGTGCTTTAGTATTTGAAGCAGCAGGATGGCATATGTAGGATGAGTTAAAATACAATGCTTATGTTTGTAGCAATGAAGAAAGACGTCCAGCAGTACAAGAGTAGTGTGTTTGAAGTATTCGTTGGTATGGAGGAATACACTTTATCAGACTTCAGATGAATATTGTTGGGGTTTCTCACTAATTTTTTTAGGTGCAATGTAAAGTGTCCTGAACTGCTTTTGTGAATTGGTGCTGAATTCAGCCAAAAAGGAAAAAAAAAAAATAGGATACTGGCATTAGCTGGTCAGGAATTACTGAGCATAAGAGAGATACATTTTTTGTCAAATAAAGTTTCCCAAACATTTGGTTGTTTCATCTTCTTCATACCTGCTCTAGATCACTGTAAATCAAATATATATGAATATAAATAAGAATTTATCCACTGGTTGGGAAAAAAAGAGGAAATTTGAAGACATCAGCCTCCATGATATGTATAATGGGTCTTATTACTATTTAAACTACATAATCATTGTATTTTAACTAATCTGATTGGGTTTAACTTTTCACATCTCCACATAACCTGCCAAAACGTCCTGAAGCAACTTTCCTTTTTTTTTTTCTCTCTTCCAAATCTCATTGCATTCTGATAACCATCCTCTGTCAGAAGGTACTCATTATGAGATTTTCTGGATTTACTACCTGTTAGATCTTTGGCCCTCCATCTACATGGTAGCTTTTGCGACTCATGATAAAGCACCATAATTAGATCAGGTTATTTCCATAAGTTTTGTCAATAGCTCCTTTGTGTCGTTACTATCCTGGCTGCATGTCTCTTGTGCATCAGCTTATCTGACTGCAGTTGTTCTGCAGGAAGAGTGAAGCCGGGGGGGGGGCAGGAGAAAGGTTAAAGGTCCAAAAGTCTTGGCGTGTACGCGTGAGATGGTCACCATTTTTCCAGGCTTTTAAATGAGGGCTTGCTGTTTGTTCATTTCTGTTAGCATGAAGCCCACTGGCCGAGACAAGGTTAGAGAAGACCTCTCTACATGTTGGTTTCAATTAAAGGCTGAGAGCACCTCTCTCACACACACACTGACATTCAGGTGTACCTTTTGAGTCGTAGCTTTGTACGATTATAAGCCGGGTTGTCAGCATGCATCGTCATAGTGTCCCAGAAGGTCATGGGTAAGTTGCCTTAGGCTTTAGGGGAGGATTAGGAGAACCCACACCATGTGTAAACATTTATGTAACCCTCCCCCGCCACCACCACCAGCCTCCTCCGTAGCCTCTGGGGTACTCACCTGTCTCCACGGGTGGAGGCTGGAGGAAGAACAAATACCAAGAAACTGCCTGACCTAAAATTCACCCATCACATTCACCCTGTTTTAAAACTGCTGACATGTCTGATCTTACAAAAGAAATGCAGATTAGCGCGTCACACCTGACAACTGGTGTGACTTCTTTCGTTGGAATTTGGTGCAGCTTTGCTTTGAGAGATTAAAATGAAACGCATTAAAAATTTCAAGAAGATACCGCTTGGCTTTCTGGACACGTGTCTGTATTGCACATTTGAAGCAGTGCACAAAATAAACTTTAACTGAGGTAAATTTCCATGAGTCAATTTCACCTTTACAAGGAGCGCATTTGAAGAATTAATGGGAAAAGTTTTACTGCATTATAGCTGCATTATCAAATGGTGCAACTAACAGTAAGCGGGTTTTTTTTTTTTTTGGGTGGAGGCAATCAGACAATACTAACAAAAATAAATAGCAAAACATGTGAAGACTGTCTCACAAGTTGATGATTTCTAATGGTTTAAGCCTCCATAAACATGCATAAAATGCCATTTTTAAAAATATGGTGGCTGCACTGAAGCACAAGGTTCAACTACAACATTAACAACAACTTCAAGGGTTGGGGTGGGAGGCCGTGTGACCCCGGTTAATCAGTTTTATCATTTCAGAAGTTTCAAAGATATTTATTTATTGACAAAACATGCCTACCTCGATAATATTCCGTTATATCTTAATTTTCTCAGCAAGTTCACAGCTGCCTTTGTTTGTATGTCAACACATCATAATTTGCATCAAATTAGACATAGTTAGACATCAATTTAGCTCTACAGTAGCTTGCAAGATCTCACCATAACTGCTCATCCAGTGAAATATGCTGTTATAACAACAGAATACTGCATCAAACGGTTTATGCTTTCCAGTTTCAAAGTTGGAGGCTGAGTTTCACGTCTATCTCAGCACTCAGTGGAAATATTTCACAAAACAGAGAGTTGGGTAAGGTGGTTTTCCCAGCAGTGACGCTGAATGATGTCACGTCTTGTCTCAGCAGACAATGCCGGGCTCTTTAGCCTTCTGCTTGGCAATTAGTGGTCTGATGTGACCAAGCTAAACTGCGATCTCACACATACACATGAGCTGGTCACACCACACTGTTAGGACACTCCAAGTCTGTCTGACCAAACATATTGTGGACTTGCACTCATGGAGAGAAAGTGTGTGTGTGTGTTGGGGGGGGACAAACAAATGCAAATGTCCCCAATATCTCATCAGTGTGATTAGTTACATTTTGAAGTGTTTGGATATTCAGATTCCTGTCATAAGGCATCCTAACGCTTGCAAGCAAGGAACCTTAAATAATCAGTGATTTTTTATGTTTTTTTTTTTTTTAATCTACTTGCATCTACTATGGAGCATTGTGGATTGCAACATCACAGCAATGTGAAATGTACAGTGGCCTGAAGGTTAGGAAAATGAAGTGTTTATAATGGATCCTGATGATCAGACCGAATTAGCTTGTCCATTCAGCCCTGCAGCATTTTTGTTTTCAATCCACAGTGTGTGTTTCGTCCTGTCTCCCTCCCCTCATTCCCAACCAGTCGCAGCAGATGGCTGTTCCTCCCTGAGCATGGTCCTGCTGGGGGTTTCTTCCTGTTAAAAGGAAGTTTTTCCTTCCCACTGTCCCCAAGTGCTTGCTCATGTGGGATCGTCTGATTGTTGGGGTTTTCTCTGTATTATTGTAGGGTCTTTACCTTACAATATAAAGCGCCTTGAGGTGACTGTTGTTGTGATTTGATGCTATATAAATAAAATTGAATTGAATTGAAAGTACTCTGGGAAAGAGGAA
>VUQS01028337.1:0-17344 GCA_015108495.1 Heterochromis multidens | reverse complement strand
GTAAAAGTATTTTTAAAAAGTATTTAAAAAGGGCAGAACACAATTGTTTGATAATAAATGGCTTCACCCAACCACTAACCATGAGTGAAAGAAAAGTTTTTGTATTATCATTCATATTCTCTGAAAAATGGCCAAAGAAATCACAAATTCTGTAAACGTATGAGCACTGCCAGGGTATGTAAACTTATGAGCACAATTGTATATATTTTAAGGACCCATGGAAACCCTGAGCTCCTTCTGTGAACTTATTCAGAATTTTTACACTGGCTTGTTAACATACTTTTGCGAGCTGCTCACCAATTGATCAACTTTTTCATCAGCTCATCTGTCACCAGGGATTTGACATTAATTCAAATAAATTCAGCAATATCCAACAATGGAGGGCTAAATTATATTGGATAGCTATGCACTCCTACCCACTGTTATTTATATCATGTAACAATTACTGATTCTAGCCTTCTAATTAACTAGTCCCTTATTTGTCCATAATATTGCAACCATAATGATTACTTTATTGTCAGTTATTGACGTTAGACTGGTGCAGTGGAGGGAAATGACTCATTCACTGTGATCACCTGACCTGTGCTGCTGCTGACTCTGAGGTTTACTACTCTTTGTGCATTCTGCAATATATAAGCAGTTACATGAGCTATCATGGCTGCTTTTCAACACTAGTATTACGATGGAATTTGGCAAGATAACTGCTGCTCATAACCATACCTAACAGTGACCATGGACATAAAAGCTTACTCTGCACCAGTCCAACTTTTCCATTAATTTAAACTCCAACACAATCCAGCAAACTACCCATTTTAGCCAGCAATTGTTTAAACTGTCCAGTATTTTGATTAATAAGAAATTTATTTCTGTTTAGTTTCCCATTAAAGACATTTTACAGTATGAAATAACTAGATCACACATTAAGACATTTTTTATTTATTTATTTTTTATTTCTTCAAGAGTCAATTGATCACAGTGTTCATACATTCATTTTTTTATCACAGTATTTACTTTGAAAGCTGAGTCCAGGTCAGTTCCACCTCATGTTCCCCCACTGGCATGCTGGCCAGGTTTGTGTTGCAGCAGACCTCGATGTCATTCAGCTGCCTCTCCAGTAAGTCCACTATCATAGACTGCACTTGGAAACATTAGTCCATTTACACTACAAAATGGAGGACCAGTACAAACAGAACCTGCAGTACTGTGAAGAACTGGTTGATGTGCTGTTATTTCAACCTCACCAAGGTTGCTAAGTAGAACAAGGAAGCCAAAAGACTCACTTGCAGTTCAAGAAAATGGAATCAGAGTCTGTCTGCAGAAAGAGAGACTCCCTGGAGCGGTAGCTGAATAAACTGTTCAGTTGTGTATTTGTCACAACATTAGTTCTTGAGTTATTGGAATGGTGCACTTTATACTGTATACATTATGGTTATTTAATAATTAATTTAAGAGTTGATCTTCCTTTATGGTGTGTGACTTTGGCCTGTCTGTCTAACAACTGTAATTTTCCTATTCTTTTTGGTTTTAAAGATTATGTTGGCTGAAATTAATCAGAATCAGAATACTTTATTAATCCCAGAGGAAATTATGTGCTCACAGTTACTCCAGGACAGTAAGAAAATTAATTAACAAGTTTAAAAAACAATATTAAATAATACAATATATTACAAAATTACAAAATATTACAAATAGCTCTAATAATACAAATAACGCTAATATATAATTATCCCAATATATTACACAAAACTGAATATAGATAAGTTGAATTGAAGTGCCCCTCTTATCATACTCCCTTTATTATTTTAAGGGTGTACAGTTGTTTAAAATTTAAGACACATAAAGGATTTTACATTTAAAAAATGTGCACTTTCACTGCAAACAAGCAGCAACAGCTTGTACTGTAAAAGATTTTTTTCCCTTAGTCCTGAAACACCTGGGCATTCAGCAGATTGGGGCTTCATGTGTCAGCCAAAGATGCAATAAGATATCCACAGCTGAAAGAAAACAATAGGGAGGCTGTAACCTTATTTCCACCAGACTGTCATGATGAAATCCAACAGTCTATGTGCCAGTCGCTCCAAAACCCTCAGATGAGCCTTTAATATTGGCAGAAGGGAGTTTAATCTCCTCTCCAAGCTGAAAACACTCAGGCTGCCCTAAGATTCACCTCTCCGTGACTAAGTGAACTTGCATTTATTTTTTCCATTCGAAGAAAAGCTCTTAACAGATCTTCTATTAACAGTTGAAGTAAAATGTGTGGAAAATTCATAAAGTTATTACAGTTGTTGCTCTCTGCTACAACTCTTGTTTCCTGTAGGCATGAATTTCCATTTCATTTTATTCTTTATAGCTAGAATTGGTGCGATAAGAACATTTGCTCACACTGTACTTTTCTTTAGCAGAATTTCAAACACATTCCTCTGTGATTTCAATCACACCAGATCTTTTTGTGAAAGTGCTTTCTGAGAAAGAAGTACAAAAGAAACTAAACAGTAAAATTAGTAAATACATGCACATAATGTTCTTTTGTCAGAGAATCCTTGATGGAGCTGTTATCATTATTACTTTTTTCATGTACATGAAGCAGCAGCTCAGTGTTGCAATGGTTAGCATTGTCACCTCACAGCAAGAAGGTCTGCAGTTCAAATCTGCTGGCCCACTGAGGCCTCTCTGTGTGGAGTTTGCAGTTTGCCTGTCCTCCTTGTCCATATGTAGCTATCCCCACAACTCAAAGATGAATGAATGTGCATGTTAGGATAATTGGTGTAAACTGGCTGTAAATGCTTGTCTGTCTCTCTGATAGCCCTGTGATGGATTGCCGATCTGTGCCCCACCTCTTGCTCTGTAACAACTGGGATAAGCTCCAGCCTCCTCACAACCCTGAATTGGATAAGCGTTTAAAAATGGATGGAAATGTCAGTTTTCATAGGACTCTTTGCAGTTCTGTGAAAAACTAGGTACACCCCATGATTCTGTAGCTTGTAGAACCACCTTTAGCAGCAATAACTTAAAGTAATTGTTTTTTGTATAATTTTATCAGTCTGTCTCGAATTTTGTCCCACTCTTATTTACAACCTTCCTTCAGTTCATTGAGGTATGCAGGTATTTGCAGGCATTCTTGTTCAGTCTTTTTCCAATTGTACAGTCATGGCAGTTAACATGCTAACTGAGGTCTGTAGAGTCTGGGATGTAGCTGTTGGGTTTTTTGCAGTTTCTCTAAGCATTGCACGGTCTTACCTTGGTGTGAATTTGCTGGGATGTCCACTCCCAGGAAGACTGTGGCATTGTGTTAACACACAACTGAATGTTCCTAACCAACAAACTACCAAAACTTCTGCTTTTACAGAGGTGGTCACACATACTGAAGATCAAGTGCATTTGATTAGCAGCAGTCGGCAGCTGATTCCTCTTGTAATTCCTATGGAAGCAGTAAGGCTGTACTTAGTTTTTCACAGGACTGCATATGAAAATGACTGTAACAATCCATCTTCTCCTGATTTTTCAGCTATCATGAGTGTATTGGAAGCAGTTCTCTTTTTGTCCTGTGGCTGAGTAATATTTGTGTGCGTGTGTGTGTGTGTGTGTGTGTTTGGGTGTGTGTTTTTAGAACAAAATACACCCAATTTTTTCCCCTCCATCTCCAGTTGGAAGCATGCTACTATGATATACTATGCCTTTATGCTTTTCACATGTGGTGTACAAAGCTAGTATAGTTAACACAAATTCCTATACAGCAGCTTCATTTGTAGTGTTTGACTACAAATTTTAAAAAATGAAATAACAACAGATAATATTTTCAGTGTTTAAAATGAAAATAAAATAGACCTATCATAATTCTGCAGTGGAGCAGTAAAAAATAGGATGATCTAAATTCTACAGGAGAAATAAATGAATCAGTTAAAGGCAAAGGCAAAAAAGCATTTTAGATAATCAAGGAATGGCACAACCAGCCAGCTGAATCCTAAAGACTTCAAGGTCCTATTCACATGGATTCTGAAGCATCAGCAATGAATTTTAAGTCTATTTTAACCCATTATGTGCTAATACTTTCAAATACTGAATATAGTTTATAGGATTAATATGCAATCACACACTGCCAATCACAGATATAAATAATTTGTTTCTGGGAACATCAATTCCTCACTTCATCACTGCCTCTGGAGAAGACTATAGTCCTGTATGCAGTACAATCTCTTTTCTTTCCCAGTGTGACCAGATCCTCGTAAGAGCGAGTAGTGAAGGACATTTTACTTACAGCTACCCAAAAAAAGTCACTCCCACAGCTGTCTTTCCTCAGAATCTAACAAACCTTTCAGATGACAGAGAGCTGCATATGGTGGTCTAGATGGAGACAGATGCAGCCGTGAAGCCTGTGTGGCTCACACAGCTAAATGAACTGGCAAAAGATGGAATAAATGCCTGGATGCGGCGCGCATCAGGTTTACAATTCTAACAGACTGCTTAAGCCTCAGAAATCAGAAAAGAAATTGCATTTGCAGTTATGTGTGAAATAATTTTCTAGGCCAGCATGTGAATATTATTTTTCACCATAGGGATGAGAAAAGAAATGATATGAAAGATCTCACTGTCAGCAATACTCCCTGGTTCTAAAACATTATTTTTTTGGCTTCCGGATATGAAATGGGCTGTGTCTAACCAAAAATTTTGATTTCATTCAATCTTTGCTGATTCCATGTGGTGTATTACATTGCAAACACAGTAAGCCAGTAACAATAGCAGAAAATTCATACCTGCAGTGCAAGTATCCTTCATAGTAACAGGAAAATTAGATAAGTTTAAAGTGGGGGGTGGGGGCTATAATGCTAATAGCTAATTTATGTAAGCTGCTTGAATACACTGGATACTCTGAGAAGGTTCTCTGATTAGATGTTGAAACAACTTGTTGCATCTTGCATCACATTACATTCAGTTTACTGGCAAAGACATTTTTTTCATTACATGGAGGTAAGGTTACGTTATTTGTAGCACATTATTAAATACAGCAAAACCTGCTTTACATGCAATATAAAAACAAGAAAAGAAGAAAATAAATAGATTCTGAAATAGAATCAAGTGATATTAAATATAAAACTTTAATATCAATAAGACAGCTGTCTTTGTTTTGCTATATTTTAACGAACTAAAATATTTTGTTTGTATCTAAAGGATTTTCAGAATAATTACAAGTAAAATGACACTCTGTCCTCTCCAGGATGTTTAGCTCATAAAGGAACCCTGTAGAACCCATGGGGTCCTTATACAGTTATAAACTAATCAAAGAAACTAATCACAAGTTAGGCACAACTTTAAAGAAAATTTCTGGCATTGTTACATTCACCACAGATATTGAGATCTGAGAACATGCCAACAATGCAAGATTGGGCAAGAAACTGGTGGTATTTTGGGTATTTGTTGGCATATGACAGCAGATCAAAGTAGATAAAGACTGAACTACATGTAACCAAGGTACATTGTACTCCTTAGGAGCCTATATACACCACTTTATTTTGTGGCAAAAGCAAACGTGGAATGTCAATAATCCTTCACTGGCATAGAAAAAGTGGGTGCACATCAAATATCGTAAATGTGGTCTTATAGCCCTGTTTTATAGGGTTACATCAAAAGCTTCCAAAGTTTTCCCAATAACTGCATTCTGCACGTGTCAGCTATGATCTACATTTTGAGGTGTAGAATTGCTTAATAAAAAAGTTGTGACGTTGTGTAAAATATAAATAAAAACAGAATGCAATGATTTGCAAATCTCATAAACCCACATTTTATTCCTAATAGAACACAGAAAACATATGCCAACACATCTCAAAATAGTTGAGACAAGACCATGTTTATCACTTTTGTAGCATCCCCTCTTCTTTTAACAACAGTCTGTAAACATCTGGGAACTGAGGACAACAGTAGCTGGTCTTTAGGGAGAGGAATGTTGTCCCCATTCTTTTCTCATATAGGATTTTTTTTCATGATGATATTTCATGATGCATCAAATGATTTGAATTGGTGAAAGGTCTCGACTGCAGGCAGGCCAGTTCAGCCAGTTCATTCTTCTACTTTGAAGCCATGCTGTTGTCACAGATGCAGTATGCTGTTTATCATTGTCTTTCTGGAATTTGCAAGGCCTTCTCTGTAAAAGACATCACCTGGATGGGAGCAGATGTTCCTCTAAAACCTGCACATACCTTTCAGCGTTGATGGTGCCTTTCCAGATGTGTAAACTGCCAATTCCATAGGCACTGATGCACCCCCATACCATCAAAGATGCAGGCGTTTGAAGTGAGGGCTGATAACAAACCCATTGGTCCTGCTCCTCTTTAGTCATGGCGTCCATATTTTCCAAAAATAATTTCAAATTTCAGTTTGTCTGACCACAGAACAGTTTTCCACTTTGCCCCAGTCCATTTTAAGTCCAGTTCAGAGAAGTGGTGTGTCAGGATCATGTTCACATATGGATTCTGCTTTGCATGATAGAGCACAGTGAACTGTGTTTACAGACAATGATTTCTGGAAGAGCTCCTAAGCCCATGCAGGGATTTCCATGGCAGAATCATGCCTGTTTTTAATGCAGTGCCACCCGAGGGCCCAAAGAAAACAGGCATCCAGTGCTGAGTTTTGGCCTTGTCCCTTTCTCCAAATTTTTGTAATCTCTTGATGACATTATGTATTGTAGATGATCAGATTTTCGAAGTCTTCACATTTTTCCATTGAGGAACATTATTCTGAAATTGTTCCACAATTTGTAGATGCAGTTTTTTGCAAATTGGTGAACTTCTGCCTATCTTTACTTCTGAGAACCTGCCTCTCTAAGATGCTCTTTTTTTACCCAGTCATGTTACTGACCTGTTGCTAATTAACCTAATTAGTTGCAAAATGTTCCTCCAGTTTCTTTTTAGTCCTGCTTACTTTTGTTTTTTGTTGCCCCTGTTCCAACTTTTGTGAGACATGTTGCTGCCATCAAATTCAAAGTTGCAGTAAAATGTCTCAGTTTAAACATTTGATATGTTTTCTATGTTCTACTGTGAATAAAATATGGATTTATGAGATTTGCAAATCATTGCATTCTGTTTGTATTCATATTTTACAGAATCCAAACTTTTTTTGAATTGGTCATTCAGGATTTGCTTGGACGATGTCGCATAGAAAATCTTTGTATCATCAAAAGTGAAAGTCAATATAACTGGAGTTACAATGTTTTCATACGACAGATGCAATTTGCTAATAAGTGTGCAAATTAGCTTTTGTAATGGCTTTGTTTGCGTAGCTTGTAATGTGTGATCTATTGCTGTGATTACAGCAGCACAAGTGGTTGGTTTTAGTAGAGCACTTGCTTTATGCAGTGTGCTCGTTACCAACAATGAATCATGTACAATACATGATCCAGAGAACTTTCACCCTCCATTCAAATTCACTGTGTGAGATTTTTGTCCAAAAACCTGTACATCAAGCACCTATGACCGCCTGTCTGGCTCTAAACGTGACTCTCTCAGGCAGCTATTGTCCATAGTTCACTGTCTGCAGAACTCACATGGAGATAAATTACTAAACTGTCCCATTGTCCTCGCTATGTGGGATGTCATTTTAATGGATGTATTTCAATAAATCTTTCTTGATATCCTTTGAGGGAAATTGAGTGCCACACTTGGTCCACATGGGTGACATTGTCCCTTTCACGCCACAGCAGCTTGGATCTGAAAGAAATAAAGTCAACATGTAGATTCTCAGAGAGTACAAAGCCTCAGCCCCAGCTTGATCTTGTCTGTCACTGGCCTCTGCAGTCTATTTCGTTCAGCTGAAGTGGCCACACGTGGTCTTTATTCTTGAGAGGAAGACTGACAACTTTAGCGCAGACGTTAGTGCAACTACTCAACAAGATTGTCACTTTCCAGCTCTCTGTGAGACAAAATCCTCTAAAAAAACACCACCTGTCAAAACAGTCAATCTACCTCTTAGGAGTGTGAGGAAGGTGAGAGGAAATCCCTGCAACTATCACTTTAGGTCATGTCAGTGACAGGGAGTTACACTGTCTGGTTAAAAAGCTTTTCTCTATGCTGTGCACATACTAAAGAGGCACCTGATCTGTGCACTGAGTCTATGAATAACATCCCACTGCACTCTTGACAGATTCATCTCACGAAACCTCCTTGTACCCAACAACACATGCCCAAACACAGACATAATCAATCTGGGGGCACAAGTTTGATTCCCACTTTTACAGTTGGCCTGAAATCAACATAGTAATTACCTCATGTTGTGTGTGTGTGTGTGTGTATGCTTCATATCTTTTTGCTCCACCTGGCTTTAAAGAAAGGAAATAAAGAACAATATCTGCAACTGTTTGACATTACAAATGGCCATTAGGCATGGTTGGTATTAGTACTTTTTTTGTGATTAATCTATCCAAAACCATCTGTAAAACATCAGAACAAACATAAAAAAAGGTAATCAATTTATTTGCTTTATAGGGATAATACAAAAACAGACTTTACAAGGATTAAATTAAAGAACAATAAAGGGAAATAAAATGTCATCTTTGATGTGTCAAAGAATAATAAAATTGAGCCCACAAAGTAACTATAAATTTCCACATTATTATTTATGCATGTGACACCAAAGACATTTTGATATGTTGTGCACATCAGCCTCAGTCATATATTTACAATATAAAATATGACTGTGCACTTGAAGCGCCTACTTCTTTGACAGAGGTGTCATGATCACAAGAAAAAGCAATGCTAAGGCTCAGTCCTCTCTCCTGAAAATTATGTTTCCACTACAATCTAAATTATGTTTTGAGAGAAATGTATTTTCTCCCAGATTATGTTTGTTTGTGAAGTATCACAAATACAACCTACAAAAAACAACGCTTCTCACTTGAGATGGAGTCAGAAATCCTGGGTACAGAGACTAGAGACTGGAGAGCGAGGCATCCTGAGGCCTCAGGTGGATGGCCTGAGGGCTGTAGAGCAAGGAAACTGAAGATTTCAGGTCAATGTGGTGGAACGGCTTCCTAAGTGAGCCCACTTAGGCAGGAATTATAATCTGTTGCAGACAAGGACACGGAGAGATGGAGATCATAAAATAGGGTGCTCCTCTTCATCTCAAAGGACAATGTTTGATCCTGGATTGGCAGGAGATAGGCCATAACTGTGGAGCTGGCTGAAGGTCAACCAGGAGAGATGATTCTGGTGCAGGCTTGACATTGACTGGAGAAGTGTTGGGCAATCTTTGCACTGGTTAATTCTTGATAGAAGAAGAGGAAAGAATGTCTTAGCAAGCCTAAGCTAACCCCGATTCAGGAATGGGGTATCTGACACAGAAGGAGATAGGAGGGACATTGGCAGACTCGTAGACAGGGGCAACATGGGGGCCCAATGACAGTGGTGACAGTGGTCAGAGACAGGAGGTAACTCCGCAACTCCAGATGTACCCGAATCAGCTAACCAATACTTGGGAGCAAAGAATATGTCAGCTGACTTAGAATGGCCTCAGGAACAGAATGTAGTCAGCTCAATTATCCATCTTTTTAAAGCCACAAATATTTAGTTCACCCCTAAAAAGATATGTGAACAAACTGTTTCAGGTCCTTGTGATCCATTTCCTGCCCCTGCCACAGTACTTCAAATATTTAAACAGCAAAGTCCCCACCAGACCTTCATTACAGGGAAGTTTTACATATATTATGTGAAGAGTCTCTCCTATAAAATTACATTCATGTGGAATGTGCACAAAGTGAAGACAGTTGTATGGTTTTCCAGTCAGAATGGATCAATAATCCTCTTCTTTGGGTGGCGAAGGACAAGAAAATCTTCACTGTCAGAGCAAAAGTGAGAACTTATTAGTTAAGGTTAGCTAGGAATTGATAAACTGGCAGGTTATGTTTCAGGGTCACCGTTAGTGTGACACTAACAGCGATCATTTTTGTTAACACAGTATCTTATGATATTAATTCAATCATAAGTTTTTTCCAGCCTCAGTTTAAATGATGCTTTCTTGGGTTGCTGAAGAGAAAGAGGGGTTGTTACCATCTGGCCACTGTAAAGGAGAAATGTATTCAGAATCAGTCCCAAACTATTCCTTTCTAACTGGAGTGACATTGACTGATGCCGGAATCTTCTGTGTCATTTGCCTATGGAAGGGAGTTGGCTTGGCATCAGTTGACCTTGACAGGTGGCAAAGCTCAGTAACAGATGACCCTGGATAAGGCCTGGGCTTGGCTTCATTTTACATCAGATTTGTCAGTGAAATTTTATGGAAATCTATTGAATCACAGCTCCAGTTCCAAGTGTTTTTGAACTCAGATTGCCTTTTTGAGTCTCAAAGTGGTTAAATTGCCTAACAATTGCCTTGGGGTGAAGTTGCTGTTGACACAACAAACCACCCTGTCACAATAACACTGCAGATTGCATTGCCACTGAGATACAGAAGCAGGTTATGCAGCATTCCCGCTACAACTCTGTACATATGATTATGTACTCAGTGTTATATACTCAGGGTAGTTTAACATGAACAAAAAGGTTTACTAAAAAACAAACAACAAAAAAAAAAAGATCTGTCATACATACACGGTCTCGACTTTCATGAGTTCTAATCCACTTTAAAATCCAAATCCAAAATCTTCACTTCAGAGAGCCACAATAGCCAAGTCTGTCAAATGACTCAAAACTGAACTTGACTATGCAGGCACCTGGCAGGAAGCTTAGTCTCACACTGACTAATAGAGTTGTAAGGAATTAATTTGTACTCTGCACAGCATGGGGCTATAGAATAACTGTCCCATAAAAAAAATCATACCTTCATCATAACAGCTAGGTTTTATGTCATTATCCTGCAGTAGGATGAGAATGCATGGAGCTTAATGTGCACTTTCCTGATAACAAATGATAAAACATTACTTACTTGCAGCATTTCTAAATAAAAGGCCTGGTGTTCTTAGGGGTGGCCAGGTTGCCCTATAGTGAATAGTGGGATTGAAATGTGCTTTCTTCTCTCTTTTGAAGTTATACATGAATTATGTCAAAGTCATGACAAAAGACTTAAAGCGCAAAAATGCAAAAGAGAGGCTCTGTTGGGCTTAGTTTTCACTCCCTGTACTTACAAGTTTTGGCTGGAGAATGCCAGTGTTAGACGCTAGTTTTTAGTAGGGGAAGTCCTGCTATGAAGCCTTGAGATGAGTGTTTTGCTGTCACTATGTTGGTATTTTGATACCGAGGACACCGCATGCTCAGTGGCTAGCAACTTGTGATTCATTATCCAATGAGTATACCCTGGTTTATCCTCTTTCATGACTTCAATAAGGACCATAAGTTACAAAATGACCATCATGTTTTACTCAGCATGATTTGAAACTAGAGATTGAGCCCATACAGTCATCAGGAAAGTGTTTACTAAGGTTATAGATCAAGGGAGCTGGGGGCTGTTTTCCCATAGATTTATGTACAACTAAATGTCTTTTTGAAACCAGGGGGGTCACCCCTTGTTGGCCATTAGAAGGAATGCAGGTTTAAGGCACTTCTGCAATAGCATCACTTTACTAATCAAGCTACACCCATCTTTTATATACAGTTTACAGGTTTACAGGTTATAAGAACCATGTTAATGGGGCATTTGCATTTGTGTTTTATTACTGTCACTCCTATAAATTTGTTGAAGCACTAAAAAAAACCAAAAACTGTTAGTTGAGACTACCAAACAAAATATGTTTACTTTCAAGCGAAAAATACCTCTAGTGGCTGTGGAACACACCACAAGAACCATACTGACACAAAAACAATTTGAATTGTAAAAGAATGGTGAATACTACAGTATATGGTGTAGGGTAGTGTAAGATGAGGCTGAATTGTTCACCAAGCAGAATGAGCACTTTCCTGGTGGGCCAATGTCCCTTTTGGGTCCACAGACTGTATATAAAACATCCACTGTCACTACTGATTAGCTAAGCCCTGTTGTGGAGCCTCATGGTGAGTGTTTTTTCCGTCAGTGTCTTTTATTCTTTTTAAACTAGACGTGACAAGTATCCATCAGTTTCTCTGACTGAGAAACTTTTCAAACCCTGTTTTATTTTCTTTTTTGACTGTAATGAGGACTAAAATTTATCAAATTAATTCCCTACGACTTGATACAGGCAGCTGAGCTTAAATCTTCAAAAGATCGAACAATTCCATGAACCTGTCTTTGTGTGTGTCTTTGTGCAACCAGAGGAATCACCTCCTGCTGGCCATTACAAAGAATGCAGATTTAACAAACTTCCACCCTGGCTTCACTTATCAAACCTGAAGGCTACATCCATCTTTTATATAAAGTCTATGTTGAGGTCACACAACTGTGTGGTTTTTATTTTCCCAGTCACATCTTTAAGCCCCTCCCTCTGTGGGGTCAGTGACTTTATTAAACAGCACAAAAAATGTCAGAGTGCCAAAATGGATAAGACAAAATGCAAGGGGGGGGGGGCAGAAAAAGACAGGGCCTTCAGGCAGATTTTGCCAAATGTGCAAAAGTTGCTGACATGTTTGCTGCAGGCCTTTCTTTAGCACCCGTGGACATGATGTCAGTGGCAGGAGCCCACAGTGAGAGAGATGAGGACAGTGAGAAAGCGGAGGGGACTGTGGACAGTTGGCTGCCTGGCTCAACAAGATGTCATAGGAGATGATGATGATGATTAGCATCAGGCCATATTACTCTGGCGTGCTATTTACCTTGCCAAAACTGAGCACAAGGGGGAGGGGAACTAGTAGTGAACAAACCGGCTGCTGTTTGCAAAGGTATGTTAATAATGTTAAAGTAAAACAAAAACTTGTGAAGATAATTAAGAAATAAATATTTGCTATCAGTTAGCAAGCTAGCTTTCTATTGTCTCCCTGATATATTTTGTTATTGGAAGAAGATCATTATTTTGCAAACCGCCATTAATCAACATTACCAGTGAGCCAGGTAGCAGTGCTTGGTTTTTTTTTATTTATGTATCAGACCACTGGCTGAACAGAGGTTTTTTGTTTTGTTTTTTTTGGAACATGGGAAAAATATAGTCTAATTGGGAGCTTTTGTGTAGTTTATCTTTCTCATCAATCATTTCTACTCTCTCTTTCTCTCTCACACACACACACACACACACATACCCAGGATACAGAGGACTAAAACTGCCAAATTTTAAAAAATGAAGGAAAAAACTTGACTCATCACTCAAATGTGACATTAAATGCATTGAATATAGTATTAAAAATAAGTCAGTCTTCTTGCAGTCTCTTGACTGGTCCAGTCTTTGCTGCCGTGGGCCTGGTATCCAAAGCACAAAAATGTTGCAAAAGATACATAAATAGCTTTGTGAAGGGGAAAAGTATACATAAACAAACATTTATAATGAAAAAACGAATAAATAGAAAATTTAATTATTAATTCAATTAATAATTATTGGGGAATTAAAACAAGAATAAATACAAGCTGCAAAATAGGACAAAAATGTTAAGATACACATTTGATAAACCACTGCCTACAGTTAGTTTTTGGTTCATTTCTTGGCATATTTATTTACTGAGTCATTAATTTGTTTTTTTTAGTCTGACCCTTAACAGGTCCATGTCCATAACAAGAAGCCCTCACATGATGATTCACAGGCACCCTGGGGGGGTGCAACGATGGGTGGTGTGCTATTGATGTGTTGGATGGACTGGGCCAATTGCCATGCAATATCTTACATCGACTAGCGTGTGGGACTCATATAGCACAACATTCACCTGAGGTTGTGTCAAGTATGCGCCAAAAAAACACAGCTTGGGGGATTAGATGAGGACTCACCCCTGATGATAGCCCTCTCTGGATGTTTGGGCAGAGTGACTGTAAGCTGTTCAGCGAAGCTAGTCATCATCAGAGATGAGTCACAGAGCTTCAGTTCACTGATCAACACCTCCGCCTCAGCCCCTTGGCACAGCTTGACACACATACACACCCATGTGTCAATCTGTCAGAGAGTATGCATTTTAAGCAAAGGCGACCTCAACCTTTACCCACTCACTTTACATATCTATACATGTCATCAGCTGGACTGCATAGATAGAAGTGAACTTTCTAACCAGATAACATTTATTTATCTCTTGACTATACTATGCATGAATTCTTTTTACAAAACTTTTTCTATGCTGCTTGTGCTGATGCAGACCAAATACACGTGGCACTCGTATGGTAAGTTACATTTTATTATTTCTATGTGAGCCATTATAAACTTACAGTTTATTTTTTAGTCTTCTTGTATATTGGAACATCAAAAAAGTTACTCTTAGTGATATGTATTACTGTCTCTGCAGTCAGTAAAAATAATAATGCCCAAGCAGCAACTTCCAGGTCTGAAAAATGAAGCTAACACACAAGTGCCAAAAACTGCAGTTCCTCTAGTGGCCACTAGAGGCTGACCACAGATAACGATATTAAAATGCCCAACCTAACATCATTTAAAAACATGTTTAACAACCTGGTAGTTTCCTCCTTTGTAACAGCTCTAGAAGGTGAACATTTTTTATAACTCATCCACCAGGATATTGTTAACACAGTCAGCTGTAGCCGTTTGGCATCTGCTAGGCCTCGCCTTCACTAAATACAGTCACTAAAGGGGACCTTGCCATCTCATTTGTGTTGTTAGTGCCTTTAGAGCATTTTAAAGAAATTATCTGGAGGATAATGGAGGACATCAAGGCGATGGTATACCTGCTGCTAAACCGATGGTAAACATCTGCACTTCGTCGTTGGACCATGGTATTGGTTTATGTGTAGCCATTTCCCTCGTTGTCGGGTTTCAAAAGTGGCAGGTTTGAGTCTTTTGAAGGAGTCGCTCTAATGACTCATCGAGTGACATCACTCACTGGCCAATCACTGGCATGCAGTCCGTTGACCTCACATTTTTGGATCGACTAACTCGCTTGAAACCCCGGCCGAGCACGTACTAAAAAAGTAGCTGGTACTAGGTACTAACAACTAATGGAAAACCCTAAAAACTGAGTTGAGTCAAGTTGAGCCGAGTAGGTAGTACTGGGAACGAGGCTTTAGTACTAATGTGTTAATCCAGCTTGTCTTCAAAGTTTGCTAGTATCAGGCATCAGTTTATAACTTAGCGGTCCACCTTGTTGTGCAAATATGCTTGCTTCTGGCCAAAATCTCTATGATGATAACATTGAGACTTCAAAATATGGAGTCTCAAACCAGTGGATGAATTTACCAATATTGGCTATGCCTATCTTCATATTGTCTTTTATCATGCCATGTCAGTTGCCATTCTCTGTTTATGGACCAAGTGTATGCTCTATGTCATCTCGAGAGGTCAAAGAGTCCAAATAACACCTTTAAGACAGCAGTATGAGGATGTTTTCACATGCTGTCCTTTTTAGAAGAATTAAACTCCCTCCTTTTAAAGTGGTCCAAAAAGTAGACCAAGATAAAAGGTATATTAGTATAATATAACATACACATAACACATAACATATAACATAATCATAACATAAAATCATGTTTAATGCAGAACTGTTACTTTTAACTGTGGTATATGTGGATGTCAAGGCTTCCTCTGCCACTGGGTTTTGTGTGTGTGTGTGTGAATACATGAAAGAGCATACTTTTATCTCTCTGCTGATGAATGTTTTCCCCTTAAATAACATTTTCCTGGCTGGCACAGGTGCTTACACACAGACCACTGTCCAGTTGGTCATAAAAGGGGCAGGTGTCTTTTATCTCAAATGATCTGCTTTTTCTCTTTTTTTTCTCTTACATTTTTTTTACTTTGTTGTGGTGTAGCAGTGTGTTCCTAATGAAGCCCCTCACTTTCATATGAGCTATGAAATTGGAGAAAAACTGTAACATTTGCTGTTTGATGTGCTTTTCATTAGACAACTTGAGAAGTGTGGTAGTTATTCCCTCTTCTCACCCAGCAGTTTTGAGTTGGTCTGTTTGAGCATGCCATTGCAATAATGTGCAATCTAAACACGAAGCCTATATATTTTTTTTGTAGATGATACAAATACATGAACAGCAACTAGTTTATTTAAATAATAATAACCTAGTTGTTTTTTGTTTTTTTTAATCTAGGCAAAGGTGTGATATTTTAAGGAACTACATCTGTCAATTTTACAGCTTAACGTCACTTTAACATGTTAATGTTGCACATGAATGGAAGAAGTCCCTTTATTAGGTATAATTATGTAGTGAGATTTATATAGATTGAAGAGATTTAAGAGGATAAACTGAAAATTTTACAAAACCGTTTACGTTTAAACAAAAATCATGTTGCTTTAATGAGAATGTAGTGTTGTTAGCATGAATCCAACATGAATAGAAGAAGAAGAAGATGAAGATGTTTTTTTGGCAGAAGTGAAGAAATAAAGGTTCTCGTGGCTGATTATTATTATTTTACATTTATTACAGCTGAGGACACGTTTTAAATAGATTTTTGAACTCTGAGTTTTGGATAATTTTTTTATGAAAAAAGGCAAATAATTTGTGATGTGTGTCAGTTTATTGTGATGTCTGAAGGTGTGATGGGAGATTTCTGTCATCAGAGCAGGAAGAGTGTTCTGTCCTGAGATGGTGCCACATCTCGTTACAACTGCAAAACTTTTGTGTTTGTCAAACACTGAAAACAGAGCAGGCTGTCCCAGAAATATCCCAGAAATCGCTTTGTAATGAATGATGGAGTAATTTATGTAGGATGAGGACTCCGACGGGACATGAAATATAATCAGCTGTAAAAACACTGTGTGCTTGTGCTGAGTTGAATGTTTGAACCACAAACACAATGAATGCAAACCTGATGGTCAACTCACAAACCCTCACTGCCTACTTGTGACAAGTAATCAGTGGAGTGCTCCGTTAACATTCTGTCAGGTACTGCAGTAATATAGTAGTAGTATTAGCAGTACAACATGCAGCGTGTGTAAAGTATTTTTTCGGTATGGTTTCTGTCTCTGAGACAAACAAGATCATCGACAGATCATCAGTGTTTTCATCAGGCTGAGTCAGACAGTAAATCCCACCTCCATCACATCACACACACACACACACATACACACACCTACACCTACACACACACACACACACATCCAGACACGCTTTAGAGACACACGGTATGTTATTAATCCTTAGAAAAGGTGGTTAAACCAGTCTGATGGTTTGATGGCCGATCTTGAACAACATTAAGAGATGAACCACCACAAACAACCGGAGCTGAAAAATGGAACCAATACAACCAACAAAAACTTGGAGTTCCTCTAGCAGCCACTGGAGGCTTACTATAGAAATGAGTTAGTCACCATAGACTCCCATAGATTTTTTTTTTTTTTTTTTTTTTTTTTTTTCCCTTTCT
>VUQS01028336.1:0-18182 GCA_015108495.1 Heterochromis multidens | reverse complement strand
CTTTTTGATAAAGCTTATAGTTAGGGCTGGATCAGGTGACCCTGAATCCTCCCTTTGTTACGCTGCAATAGGCTTAGGCTGCTGGGGGTTTCCCGTGATACACTGAGCCTTTCTCTTTCTCTCACCTCTGTTCACTCACCATGTGTTTTTACAGCTCTCTGCATTTAATGAGCTATTATTAATCTCTGGCTCTCTTCCACAGCATGTCTTTCTCCCCTCACCCCCAACCGGTCGCGGCGGATGGCTGCCCCTCCCTGAGCCTGGTTCCGCCGGAGGTTTCTTCCTGTTAAAAGGGAGTTTTTCCTTCCCACTGTTGCCAAGTGCTTGCTCATAGGGGGTTTTTCTCTGTATTATTGTAGGGTTTTTACCTTACGATATAAAGCGCCTTGAGGCGACTTTTGTTGTGATTTGGCACTATATAAATAAAATTGAATAGAAAATAGAAAATTGAATAGAACTGCAGCTCACTGGATATTTTCTTTTTTTTCAGGCCATTCTCTTTAAACCCTAGAGATGATTCTGTGGGAAAATCCGAGTTGATCAGCAGTTTCTGAAATACTCAGATCAGCCCATCTGGTACCAACAACCATGCCACATTCAAAGTCACTTAAATCACCTTTCTTCCTCTTGCTCGGTTTGAACTTCAGCAGGTCGTCTTGACCATGTCTACATTCCTAAATGTACTGAGCTGCTGCGATGTGACTGTGATGTGGCTGATTAGATAGTTGTGTTACCTAGCAGTGGGTGGTGAGTGTATATTTTTCCAACAGAATTCTTTCAACAGTTTTTGTTTAAGCTTATGTACATTGTACCAAGCATCTTTTGATCTTTGTATTTTGGGCTCTGTAATACATAAGCTTTGATTATACCTTTCATCAGGCAGTGGACTTCAAGCGGACTTCAAAGAAGTATAACAGGAATGACTACTCGGCTGTTAGGTCTCCAGCTGTTCGTGTCAGCAACAGAGTATAATCAAGGCTATAGTGTGGAGGTTCCTGTGCTCAGCACCAAACAGCGGGAAAACATTAAAAGCACTCAACAGTGTAACTCAACCAACAGTATTCTTGAATGGAGTGCAGCATCACATTTAGTCTGGTACAGAAGTTAGGTCTGGCATTATCTCTTCCTTGAAATGTACCTCATCAATTATCATTTTGTAGGCTTATGTAAATGTTATTAAATTGTTAAAAACTTAAAAGGATCACAGAATAATTCTAATATACACAGTTCCTGTTGGATTCCTGAATCTCATCAACCTTTTTCTTGAGCCATTCTTTTTATAAAGCTTTTGTAGCCATGTAACAGAATGTATTGAAACAATTTTCCTACAAAAAGATTTGTAGTGGGCTGCTCTTGGCTTATCAGGAAAGCCACAACAGTTTCATCCGGATTGTTTTTGGTGACTGTTTGAATAATAGTGCAGTCATGTGCTTTAAATTTAACACCTCTAAAACTGTTTTCAGAATATTCTGCTCCAACTACCTACATTCTTCATGTATGTGAATGTAAATACTGCAAGTAGGAGAAAGTCCTTCACAACATTTATTTCTCAGCAGGGCAAGCCTCACGTCACTTGTCTCCTAAAAGTTACACCAGAAATTTGTCTTGCCCAGCAGAACAAAAGGGTCTTTGTGCCTCCTAAGCCACCACCTCACTTCATTTAGCAAACTGTGGACTTCAGTAACTAGCATGCTGCATGAAGTTGAGTTGAGACAGAAAGGGTGGAGAGAGCTTGGCTTGGCTGCAAAATGTTTTTGGTTTTGGAGCAATAATGACCATGATCTTTTAAGTCTATTCATGTTGATTTGCAAGTTTTGGATTGAACACAAGAACAATGAAACAAAAGAATGCAGGAGGTTTTGTTGTTTACATTGGTTAAATTTGACCTTAAAAAAATATTATGCAGTCAGGTATGCTTATTTTGAAATCCAGTGTGACATTTCAGCTTATTAGTGAGACAGGTTAAAACTAGGCTTTATGAGAAAATAAACCTAATAGATTAAAGAGGTAATTGGCGTAGCTAGAGTGAAATACCTCACAGCTACTATCTGTTGTGTGCTGGCTGTGTGGCTGACAGAGTGTGGACCCATATGCAGAATACGGAGGCGGAACTAAACTCAAAAACAGCTTTTATTGCTGGAAAAACAGCTGAACTACACTTAATGACACGGGGAAGCAAAACCGAACATGAAATACATGAGACGAATGACTATCAAAGTAAAACAGGAAGTGACTAACATACAGATGGAGAACTAGACTAAGACACAAGAACTTAACACAGGAACCAGAACTACAAACGTATTAACCCGACAAGACAGGGAACACAGACAGCCACGGAGACAAAACATGGAGAGACCAGACAAACACTGGGACACGACTGGGGAGACGGATACTTTGGTATTATTGGCTAACAACAGTGACGGTGTTGTAAATGAAGAGAGATGAACAGAAAACCTAGGACGTTAAAAAGTGTAGCAGTTATAGTATGAAAAGAAAGCACGACCTGGAAAGTTTTCTTGGGAAGATCACGAGGTAAACTGAAGAAATAAAGTGCTCACATTAGAAAGTAACATCAGATGAAGGTCAGATCCGGTGTGATGAAAGGACAGTTAAACATGTTCTCCCTCAGAAACAGGTTCAAGAGTCTGCCTTTTTGTCTGAGACTGTTTGTTACTTATCAGGAATGCCAAGTGTACTTTCTGTTTCTATTCTGGATGGTGAGCTGAAGGTTAAAAATAATCCACTTAGGTGATGATCAAAAACTTCATGAAATCAATATTTGAAGCAGGAGTAAACACGACAGG
Source organism: Heterochromis multidens (assembly GCA_015108495.1). Taxonomy (NCBI): domain Eukaryota; kingdom Metazoa; phylum Chordata; class Actinopteri; order Cichliformes; family Cichlidae; genus Heterochromis; species Heterochromis multidens. The sequence continues at coordinate 15,378 of VUQS01028336.1, read as the reverse complement.
TTGTAGAGCAAGAAGCAGAGCAAAAAAATTAAACCTGCAATTTTTACTCCACACTGCTTCATTTCTTTATGCATTCAGGTACTGAGTTCCCACACTCAGCTCTACATGGGCCGCAGGTTGCATAACATGGCACACTAAGGTTTCACAGCCTTTAAACCTGTGTGACATAAACAGTCTGTGTTTAGATAATGCTTGGGCAACCTGGGTAAATCTGCTAGTCAGCTGTCAGAGATGATCTTTCCTGTGTAGGTTGAGTTCATTAGGGTGGGGCTTATGGATGGAGGGAGTCCAGGTAGAATGAAAAACAGGAACTTGCCTTTTTGCATGCAACAGTGAGCTCCAGACTGTCGGCTGCAGTGTTTATTTTGTTACTCAGAAAACCATTGTCTTGTCATGCGTTGTCTTGACTGTGCATAATAGGGTTTGGTCAGGTTTGGTTTTGAACTGTTTTAAACAGAATACCAATATTATTACGCAAAACAGCTATTAAAAACTCACTAAGATTAATATTTTAGGCATTATTTTTAATATCAAGTTGCCAGTTATTGATTTAGTTTTTCTGACATTTCATTTGGCACACATGGTGCTGTCAGTGCAAAACCTATATATATACCCATAGCTACACGTTTATTAGGTTCACCTAACTACAGAATAATGCAGTGTAATACAAAACAACAACTAAGAGAAATATGGGATAGAAGATATATCAAATTATTAGGTTGTATTTGCTTAACAAATTTTGTCAGGTTCTTATTTTCATATTTTGGAGCCCTCATTTGTGTGGGGTAGGCAAATAAATTTACCCAAGTTATTGCTGAGAACCAGGAACATGAAGATAGTAGGTAGACAAGCTTTAAGCAAGCCAACAATTTAGGACAAATCATAGAAACCACTTAATTTAGCTGAACACACTGCAGTGTTGGTAAGAATCTCTCATGGCACAAGTAAACGGTGCAAACAACTCTTAAAATTTAAGCAGCTTTGCCCAGTTCACTGTGCAAAATTTCCTCATTTATATTTCCTCATTTATATCCTCATTATTTCCTCATTTATATTATATCAGCCTTATCTTCTGTTTGGCTGCTCCTTGGAAACTAAAAGTTGAAACAGGAGGTGGGTAGGGCTCCTGTGCTTACAGCCAGAGCTGTGTGCCTGAAATGACCATATTCAAGATATCCACTATCACTGACATCATATAGAGCCAAGAGTAGGAAAAAAGCTGTCAAAACCAAGTGTTTAAGGCAGCCTAAAGCCTAAACTTATTACAGAAAAGAAGTAAAAGTATAATAGTCCCGTTTTAAATTTTCAATAGAATAAGTTTTTCACCTTAAATGATCATTATGAAGTAAATGTTGCACAGTACAAAGGCTATAGAATCATTAGCTCACATTGGTTGCCTATTAGCCTCTCTAGGCCATTCTGTTTAGCACTAGGTATTAAATCTGCTGGGGAAATGAAGTTCTGATAGTGTAAACAAAACAGGAAGAGCACAGTACTTGTGTTTTCCAAAGTAGCAATCATACCTCCCCCAGGTAGCTGAAATGGGTGACGTTACTGTAACTGGAACCACTGTGGAAACCCTTGTTGTCATAGGTGACAAATAAGCCAAAAGGATGATAGATGAACCTCGGCTGAGCATTCATGATCTGGGCAGTGTGGTACAGCTTCGTTGGATGGGTGTGTGGGAGTGTTGATACTTTAAGTATGGTTGTCAAAACTGCACCAGGAAGCTGTCTGCAAACCACAGGGACCTCCAAATGAATCCAGCAGGATACTTTTAAGTAGCCTCACTGTCTTCTTGTGCTGTAGGAAATAAATAATCAGCATGTATTGCAACTGTACGTGGAAACAGAAATTCATCTTCTCTCAAAATATGATTTTAGCATAGTAGCCAATGCGCAGTTAAAGTGCTAGTATGTTTGGTCATTAGTGGCACTGATAGCTCAGTTAACCCTATCTGTATTTGGTAAACTTACTAGCTATCAGACATGTTAACTGCAGTTGGTTTATCTGCAAATACAATGTGTTTCTGATGGTAAATCTGATGTTTATTTGTTGTGTCAGTTGTGTTATATATTTCTCTTGTTGACAGATAATAGCATATCACCAAATAAGATGATTTGTGTTCACTTAGGGTATCGACCAGATAGTCTTTTTAAGACACCTGTATTACAGTCTGTTCTTATAGTCATTGTCTTAGACATTAGAGAAATGGGCAGGTGTAAACACCTGAATGACTTTTACAAATACTATAATGTTATAATGTTATGACTGGGTCAGAGTTTCTCTGAAGTCTTTCACCAAATACTTACAAAGTACGTACCTGGTGAACCGTTGTTGTGGGATGAGCAAAATAGATGAAATTTGAAACCATTTTTTATATTGAATAAGTGACTATCAAGTATGGTTCTGTAAAAAAAAAAGAAAAAAGAAATAGGTGCTTTATTTTGTTCCGATTTTTATCAAAGTGCATCATAATCTATCATGGTTTAATTATTTTTGTAAAAGTCCATTCACCCACCTGCTTCTGTTTCACATCTGTTCCCTCTGTTATGTTTGACCTTCCTGAATTGAAACATTGTTCTTGGATTTTATTATTTCCACAAAATGAGTTGTTTTCCCTGTTGGGTCACAATGGCTTTTGTTTAGCTAAATGTCCTGCCCTCATAAATATTCCCTTCTGGCATAGCAGCACTTGTGGGCAGACGTGCACGTACACATAGACGTGGGCTCATATAAAATATGTTGTTTTGTTTTTGTTAGCCTTCTTCCATGTTAAGATAAGTGTGCAGTCACTCATGCAGTAATAATGATCTACTCCAAGAAAATGACACAGTAATAAAGTGGCTAAAGGGTAGAAGTATAATATTATGGGTTTTTATCATCTCTGACTACTGTATCCATGAGACAGGCTGTGTGTTCTGGCCCACGTCAGCCATTCTTGGTGATCGCTGTGCAAACAGGAACATATTTTAGTTGTATTTGTACAGGGTGTTGGTTGAAAAAGCTCATGGTTGCTAGGGGCAAAATGAGTGCTGGTGTCCTGCTGTCATTGAAAGGGACAGGTTTTCTTTAATGATTAGGACTCATCTAGTGCAATAAAATCTGGTAAAGCACCGAGCATATATGCACAGTGACAGCTGTTGTGGTAAAGAAATGTAAGTGTGTGTATCTTAGCTGCTTCTGATGTGATGCATCATTGTATTAACTCTGCTCAATCATAGTTGCAGCCGCATCCCAGACTCTAGTCCTCTGTATTTATACTGTAATAACACCAAATGGCTGCTGCTCTGCTGCTGTACTGCTGCCTGGCGGAGCCTGTGGCCACCACTTTTGTTCTTTGTGGAGGGCGAAGGCTCCACCCCCCCCATCCACCACCACCCGTAGACAGAGTTGCAGTGTTTGTCTCTAACCAGTGGCAGGCACGAAGCAGCCTGCAGTGGATTTATTGACCCGCTGCCTTCCAGCCGCACAAGAAAAGTCATTAATCAGTCCTCAGGAGCAGGAAGATCCAGGGCACAACTGCTTTTTTTGTGGGCTTTTCTTGCTCGCCAAACCTTCTGTCAGTGTTATGCACTTTGAGACACTATTCTGCACCCTAAAATGTAGCCTAGACAGGATATCTAGTTCAGGTGAAATCTCTGAGATTAATTCTGCTTTAGTCTTTTAAAAAAATTTGTGAGTCAATGTCAGTCATAACAATGTTTAGTAGAATCCAAACTTTCCAGTTCGCTTTAGCTGATACCAAGTGCTGATACCAGTGTTAAATTAATAAGCTGTAATTTTTACTATTAGGAAGTGTGTGGGACTCATTTTTTATGTATAAGGCAACATGGTTTAATTAAAACATTGCTTTAATATGTTTGTAAAATAAAATGTAACAAATAAATACATCCAAGAATATAAATTGACTTAGTTAATATATTTTAATAAATAGCACCAGTCATCCTAATGAGCATGTTTTGATACTGCACAGGGACAATATGCCAGCTCCACAAAGAAGTCTCACCAGTAAGAATAAGAATAACTTTACTGAGAAATTCATATACCATTCACAGCAGGTTGAAACCAGAAAACATCTTGCTGTGAGACGATAGTACCACACTGTACCATCCTGCCACCACATTTTTAGGTAAAATGTGAAAGTGAGAGTTAAATTCTGGGAACAGAACAACAACAAAACATTCTGGGCAGCGCACTCAAGAGCATGTCAAAGGAAAAATAGGAAAGGTATGGTTTAGAGAAATGAGGGTGAGCTGGTTGGAAAGTGGTCTCAGCTACTAAGTAACAGCTGCACTGGTCTTTACCAAGAAACAAAGCAGTGGTTTCATTCTAACCCACAGCTGACAACCATTTTTAATAGATGTCTTGTTTTTGATGTCAGATACAGAATACGTATAAATTCAAATTGTAATGTGATGATCAATGACCTGAAAGCAGAGTTGGTTCTTGTGTGACCTCATTTGAGGTGATTTAGCTCCAAATAGTCAGAGACCACTGGGTGTGGGTTTTCTCTCCGAGAAAGTTAGAAAAACACATACAATTTCACTGAGAAGGTGGGCAAACAGTCAGGTCTTTGCTTCTTCATATTTATCCCTCCTTTTCCTATTTATTTCATTTATTTCATAGTGATCAGTTTTATTAGGCTGTTTTATGTAGTGAAAGGTGGGATAAAGTTTGTAAGTAGTTCAACTTTTATTCAGATACTCACTGAGTTAAGATGAACAAATTTTTGCAACAGAAAACTGTTCAATGTGGTGACGACATTAAGAAGTCTGCTCAGAGAGTGCCCTCCATCCCAGCACGTGTTAAAGAATGGCCTAAATGGCCTTTGTCTGAAAAGCAAGTCACAAGATTTTCTGCCCTTTAAACATTTTCCCACAGGACCTCTGGCGTTCTCTGGGCAAGACTGGATTATAGACTTGCGTGATTATGACCGGTGTTAGTGTTTTCCCAGGACTTGGTGTTATTTTGTCAGCAGGTTGCAAAGTGAAGCTCCCTGTGAAAATATCTATTTATGGGTGGGATAACCAAGTTTTGTACATACAGCAATGCATCATGTGCTGTTTTGTTCCCGTCATGTGAAACCGAGAAACTTGGTTGTTACTTCATATTGCCTTTGGTAGTGGGTCAGTGAATGGTTGCCATGGTGTTTACACTGGTAATGTTTACACCATCAACCAATTACTTTACTCGGATACTTGTAGTGTACCCTTACCTACAGCCGATGAACAGAACAATGTGTAGTTTTGTCACCCTTGTGTGATCACTATGGGAATCAATAACCAATTTCCTTTGCCATGTTATTCTGACAGTGGCATATTGCAAAACAATGACGTCACAATCTGCAGTCACATGGAAGGCTTTTTCTCTGTTTTCTGCCATATATATAGTCAGAAAATTCAACAGTCATCAATAGGGCAGTCAGTAAAGGCCTATAAGAAGACCTGATAATGGGATTGGTATCAATAAAATCTCATCAATCCCTAGTAACCACACCTACATGAACTGTGTTTGAACTCAGCTTGTATGTTTGTGAGATGTCACTGGATTCTTTAATTAGATCAGATGTCATCCATCAGGTCCATAAATACAGCACTTTTCTAGTCTTACTGACCACTCAAAGCGTTTCAGACACATAAAATGCCGTCTTTTATTCTATACATTTCAAGCACTTTATTTACCTCACATCTGTAGCCAATTTAGTATCACCAGTTAATCTAACATGCATGTCTCTAGACTGTGGGAGGAAGTCAGAGTACTCACAGGAAACCCACAAAGACACAGGGAGAACATGCAAACTCCACACAAAGGCCCTAGCCTACCAGGAAATTCAAACCTGGAACCTTCTTGCTGTGAGGTGACAGTGTTAATCTCTGCATAACTTTGAATTCATCCATTTTCTTAACTGCTTTACCAACTAGGATCATGGTGGGGAACCTAGCGATACGACAGGCGGGGTAAATCCTGGGCAGGTAGTTAGTGGTTTTACTCATGTATCTGAATAAAATATCTCTTACAGGGGTCATACTTTTCTTTTAAATTTAGGGCTTTAGCGATGCAGTTTCATTCCTATTTTTCCTGTCATTGGACCCTGTAAGGTCTAAGTCATCATCCATGATGTCAAGTTATATGAACCCGTTTTTTAGAGAAAAAAATAACAATTAATTTTTTTGGGGAAAAAAATACAAATGATTTCTTTGTGTGTCAGAATGATTTTTTTTCTGCAGATTGCCAAGACCTGGGAGAACAAAAAGAACAGAATCACATACTCTGTCAGCTTAGGGTTAGGGGTAAGTGTTTGGGGGTACTAAGACCTCAGGAGGTTAAAGGTAGTCCCTATGGCATTTTCATGTCACAAACGTGTGACAAAGTTTTTGTGTACATTCCCTGTTACTCATCAGAACATATTTTTATCCTTGAGGCCTAACAAACACACTGGGGGCATTTTCTTCCTTGTCAAACATTTGCAAAAGTATTTGCAAAAGAAAAAGTATGACTTGTCCTGTTTGCTAATCTGCATTGTTTACATGCATTTTTACTTGCTAACCGTGTTCTTCTCCTTCCCTGCTGACTCACTGTTGCATTCCCAGTGTGAGTCACTGAAAATGTGTTATGTTTTTTTTTTGCTTGTTTTTTTTTGCTGGGGGATGATTCTTGTCTATTTGAAAATGCTGTTTGTGTGGCTGAAGTCTCTGGTTGGAAAGCACTGTACACTGGCTGGCAGGAGCTGGCAAAGAATGAGAAACATTTTTATCTACATGGCATATCCAAATATAGATCTTAAATCCAGAGTCTTCTAGTTTATCGTGTGCTTGTTTATCATGTGGCTAAATTGTAAGCTAACTTTGAACCTCCCCTTAAGTGGTGACCTGGTGGATGTAAGTAGGATAATGGCCACACAAGTATATCTGGCACTCGTTTTAGTGTTTGCATTATTATTCTTTTTTAAACATTTTTCTTTCCATCTGTGAGAATTATGCCGTATGCAATCTGTTTACTAGTGGAGAGTTGTCCACCTTGTATAGTGGTATGCTACCCATATTGTTGTTGCTGTGGCCATCCTCTGTATTATTCAGCTGCTTCCTCAGAGGATCTCAGACAGATTCCAACATCTCCATCTTGGACCACAGCTGGTGATGGCAGTCCTTGTTCCGCTCTGGAGGTCTGATGCGAGCTTTATGGTCACTCTGGCTATAACCTGCAGTACATAATGCACATGCACGCTTGTTGCCTGGTAGAACCAGCTCCAAGCTTATGTTGGTTCTGTCATGTTGTTAGGGAAAATTTATATATTTTCTTCTTTGTAGAGAATGTTTTTTGTGTTTGTACAGTAGTTGCTATAGAAAATAGTGCACAGTTGATTTAATTAACTAGTTAACAAGTTACCATGAAGACACTGCTTCACCCCACACCACTATTTGCTTAGCGTCCAATGTGTCCTCTCCACGCGTGAGCTGGAGTCTGTCCCAGCTGTCAATTAACATATCAAATTCAACAGGATTTAATCTGTGGGAGTGGGTTATTAAACTGTAAATGGGTTATCTCATATTCTCTAATCTGTGTCAACTATGGACTTTGTGTTTAAGGGTGGTATCGGTGCCATATGGAGTCAATGATCACAAAGTCACAGTGGGTCTGTCTTGTTTGGTGTGTGGCCCACAGGGTGTGAAAGTGGTGCTATGGTGCATGGTGGGATACAAGCCCCTAAGCCTGAGCTCATTACCACAATGCCCCATTATAGCCTGTGGATTAAGGCTGTTATTAAACACAAACCTCATTTCCCCATCCAGAGGCCAAATCAAACAGCCTGAATACAATTCCAGTATTGTACCCCTCGCTACCATTTTCTGCGCTAAGGCTGTTCTTGACTGGCTTGAGGGTACAGTGAGAAATATTCTAATTGATCTGCTGTGTATTTATTTGGTAGAATCTCATTATCTGTTTTAGATCATGTAAATACCTCTGTGGACAGTGGTCTTAGTTTGTTGTCTGTACTGTAATCCAGGATTTGCTTCTTTTCATTGTCATACATTAATCTAAACCTTACCTCTTTCAGTTTGTTGAATTGAAGAAGAGAGACTGTCCATTTGGATCGATTTTTTTTTTTTCCTTTTATAGACCAGAAAATAAATTAGTTATAAAAAAAACAAACAAACAAAAAAGCAAAAACAAAAGAACATTAGGTGTTGGCTATATGCAAGACTTCTCTCACACTCACATTTGTTTGTGTGGGAGTGGAGCTTCCTAAAATGTTTGAAATTCTCTGAAACAGAAAATGGGGCAGTCAGGGCTTACAGTGTTATGAAAAAGTATTTGCCCCCTTCCTAATTTCTTAGTTTTTTCATATTTGTCACACTTACATGTTTCAGATCATCAAACAAATTTTCATATTAGACAGAGATAACCTGAGTAAATACAAAATACAGTTTTTAAATGATGATTTCATTTATTAAGGGAAAAAAGTTGTCCAAACCTACCTGGCCCTGTGTGAAAAAATAATTTCCCCCTAAACCTAATAACTGGTTGTGCCTGGTTTGTGATAACTAGCAATGAGTCTTTCACATCGCTGTGGAGGAAATTTGGCCACCACATTTTCACACCACTGTAAGTGACATGCTGTGACTGTGTGGACATCCAAGCCATAAAACCTTGAATTACTTCAAGTTATTGCTGCTAAAGGTGGTTCTACAAGTTACTGAATCATGGGGTGTACTGCATAGAGTCCTGTGAGGACCTTCTTTTTCACATGACTGTATAAATATTGAAAATATTCATACAGCATTATTTTTTATAAAGACTCTGTATGATGTGTTAGGTAGGTAATAGTAGTACAGTCTTGCTCAGAATGCAGCTCTACCACGTAACTGTGGATCTGTGTTAGTGGACTTTGTGAAATTAGAGCCGTTCCCTGTGAGACTCTGACCTAGTTTGAAAGCCGTGAGGTATTTTCTCAACTTTAGTTACTCTTGGAGTGTGAATTAGAGGGTTGAAGCTTCATGCATCTCCTTTTTGGTATTTGATTTTTGAAAACTACCTATAGTGGGCTTGTGTTCTCATGAGGATGTATCTGGTGTTTAGTTCTCCATCTGTATTTACTCCTGAGTACATTTCCTTTGATATTTCTCTTTTGGTTTCAGGTCACCCACTGTGTGCATCTGAATAATTTTTTCTCTGCATCTGATGGAGATGAATTATAGTAAGAGTCATGTTAGCTTGCACTAATGAATCATTTACCCTGTAGGTGAGATTCATTGTAAACTGTTTGAATTCTGTCTCCTTGCTGACTGAAACACCCTGCAGGCCTGTCTAAAGGGCATGATCGATTATAGATTGTCTGTGATCGGTCAGCAAATAGCATAGTGCTAATGGGAGTTTGTGAAATCAATGAGCCACTTGAAGCAGTGCTGCTTGAATGATGTGGAAGAGTGTGCAGCATTAGCCAGCATTGGTATATTTAACTGTTCACACTAATCACAAATTTGTCCTTGAAATTTCTAATTAATTAAAATATGTAAATAAATCTAATTTTATTTGTTGGACCATGCCAAACAAATGTGATTTAAAAGGAGGAGTGTAATGAATGATAACTTCAGTTAGTTTAGAAATTGATCCATCATTTTTTTTCTTAACCATTTACCTAACTAAAGTGGGAGTTAGAAAACACGGAGAGGGTTCAGATACTGAGTACAGGTCCGATATCATTGTTAAATTAATAAGCTGTATTCATCGGGTGAGGAAGAGACTGATAATCATTCTGTTATGTTTAAGTCATCATCAGGCTTAAACAATGTTTCATAAACTTTGCATCTGTGTTGTATCAGAACTGAAAACAAGTAGGATTGATGCATCCCCAAATCTAATTCTATATTTAATTTGCAAACCAAATCTGAACCCTCAGAAGGACTTTGAAGAGGGGTGAAGAAAACAAAAGCTGGCCAACAAGTTTGAACACTTTAATGGTCTAAACACAAACTGTTTGTCACAAAGATAGCTGGATGTGTGTATTTATTTGTTTTTCTTTATCTTTGGCTTCCTGTGATTTTAGTCACTCATTCATGTAGTTTGGATGAGTTGTTCTTGACAAAGCTGCAAACCACAACAGGCACAATCACACACGCATTCAGTGAGTATATCCTTATAGTTGTCCCCTTTGCAAAACACTTATTGATTGGCTGCATGTGACGCATTTAATGGACATTTTTAAATTGTAGCTACAAAAATCATAGGTTACATTCTCCACGAACTGCACTAGTATAAAAAATAGGAACTGAAGTAGTTCACAGGTAACTCACTGAATCCGTGGCAACCTATTTATCCCTTCAAATCTTCCCCAAAGCACCTTGGAGAGTGGGAGTGAGAGTTAATTATCTGTGCTTACATTAGTTTCTTTTATCCATTCAGGATGCATTAAGAAGCATGTTTAACTTTTCTACTGTGACATTTGATGAATTAAACCAGACAAAAAGCTAATCATCTCATCATAAGAGAATTATATGCTGCCTGGATGCCATTCTCATACTGTATGCACAACTGTTGACTCATGTCCACACTGTGCAGAGTTATAGACATAGGTTTTTCAAAGTGACAGATGGCTGTCTTTTACATGATGTCTCCTCTGAATATTTTGCATATAGAAGGCATGCTGATCACTAATGCAGACATTGCTGGCAGACTGAGCTATAATCTCTACGGTACTGACATATTAAACGAGACATTTATCAACTGCTGGGTGTCTCATTTCAGATATTAATTACTCTTTCTTTTGTGTGGAATGCCTCATTCATCCACAGTACTGTAAGGGATTTTGCATAAGAGGCTTCAAATGGTTTATATTTAATTACCCATCTCATCATTATTTAAGGTGTTTGAGAACAGAAGACAGTTTGTTCTTGTGTACCATTTTATTTTTATTATTTTTACTTTTATTCCTCCTTTATAACCCCTTATACCTCGAGGAAATTTTTGTCCTGATACAATCTGACTTTAACTATAGTTTGCTATTTCCTTATGGTATTTGCACATTGCACCTTCTTGCTGTTCTTATTTCTTCATTTTGTGCTTCCGCCAATTAACATCAATATCGGATGACCATATGTGTTTCAAGTAGACATGCTGATGCACAAAACTGGCATTAAAAGAAAGTCATCACTCATTAATTACACTTTTCTGCTGTGTGTTCCAGCTGTTACGAGAACTGAAACATCCAAATGTGATCGCCCTCCAGAAAGTGTTCCTGTCCCACAGCGACAGAAAGGTCTGGCTCCTCTTTGACTATGCCGAACACGATTTGTGGGTGAGTCTCTGTGCCGTTGTTGCATGCAAGAGCTATTCATATGAGTAGTATGTGACAGAAAGCCTTTACTAGAATTGGCAGCAAATGTCATGCTGCTTGTACAGAAAAGGTTACCTGATGATGTTAATATTCAACAGTGGGCCCTAAGCTGTTAAAATTGTATATAAATGACAGGTGCAATGTCTCTGAATTGTTAAAATTTACTTTATTTGTTGATGCCCTTATTTCGATTGCCCTGGGAAAAGTGTGGAACAGCTTCTGAATTCAGTGGAAAAGGAAAAGAAAGTTTTCTCATAAGAAATGATCATGGAGTTATAGTAAAACAAATGTAACATTTGGTAACAGACAAATAAAATATGAAGTCAAAATTAAGATAAATAATGTTGGAAAAGAGTGTATGAAAATAGATTTTTGGTTGTGATAACTGAGTGTAAAAAGAAAATGTCTAAAATATTACAGTACAATTTAAAACTGAATCTTGAATCACAAAGCAATATTTTTGCCTTTTTGTTTCATACAATAGTTCCATACATTACCTACCATGTGGAGGTTTTGGGAGCGAATACTAAATAATCACTAATCCAGTAAGCAATAACTAATCCAGTTTATATGCTATGGAAAAAATAAGCTATGAGAACTATAAGTGGATTGGATTCTTATTAACCACTCAAAGAGCTTATCTGGGCATGACATTCTTTATAAAGTAATCTATTTTTTACTCTATTCAGAGGTTGTTTAAAATGAGAAAGATACAAATATGAACTTAGAGGAAAACGTTTGTGTAAAAAGCAGGGGGCAGGACAAATATTTAATGTATATCTGTCAAAGGGGTAAACTTATGGAACAGTTGTGATGAAATTAAAAAAGATGGTAAATGATGATAAAAGAAAATTCTAGATCATGTGTCATATTTACCCTTTATCTACATTTTCCCTGTGCTGGTTGCTTAAGGGTAGAATGCAAAAAAGCATCTATTTGTAGGTGATCCACCTGACTGTATACTCAAATAAGACATTTGTAAATGGATATACTGTAAACAATGAACAGTATTAGCATATTACTGGATAGTCATCTGAACAAATATGTTTTTGCTCTAACTTGTGCACCTTGGGATACTCTGAAATAAGTTTAAGCAATAGTGGCTACACACCACCAATCAGCAGCCAGCCATGTGTCAGTACCAAGTATCCCTAATTTACCAACTGAATAATTTAACTTTTTTTAATTAAATCATCACACATTACACAGGCGGTGTTAGCAGTACATTTTTAGAAACATCTTTGTTAATTTATCCCCAACTATAGAAATACATCTTTTAGCCCCTTTTCAGCTTTTTCTCAAGTAAAATTTCAAATTATTATTATTATAAACCAAATCATTAAAAATTATGATGTAGGACTTAATATACAGCGTATCAGTGTGATTAGAATAACCAACTTTGTTAATGCATATGGAGCTTTTTGTCATAAAACTGTTGAATTTAGTGATATTTTAAAGGTCCCCAAAATTCAATAAAAAAAGAACAAAATGTAAGTAAGCATGAGTGAGCAATGAATTATATGCAAAACCTTAGAGTCTAATAAATCCCCTGGTTTATACAGAAAACCTCTATTATAGTCAGTGTGTCTTTTTTGTGTTCATCTACGATCATTAGAAATTTTGTAACACAAACTCTTTCAGTTTTTACATCATCATGTTTTAGTTCAACATTTCTTTCATGGTTTCCAAAAGAAATCTAAATTTAGTTTACTTAACATCATTCATTAATACTTATTATAGAATTTATTAAAATGAAATCAAATTTCAGGGATTTTCACATCTCTTTCAAGTAAATGTACATGTTTCCCAGAGCATAAACCTTTCTAATCCTGACAAAGTATCATTGATTAGCTCACATTGATGTGTATTTTCTAAATAGTATTTCAGAAAGGTGAAAGTTATTGCCCTTATCCCACGCTCCTCCAACTTCCTCAAAAATTGACTAGGACCTATTGTATCAGAAGCTTCCTGTATGTCAGTAGTCAGGCAGCTACACAGGTTTTGATGCTGTTCCCTTTTAGAAGTAACCAACTGCCAAAGTGGGTGGTAAGTTTAACAGGTTAATCTGCTTTCTGATGGCTGTTGGTTGATTTTCTAGCCTGGTCTAACCTGATCAATAAGGTTAAAAAAGCAAAATCACAATGCACAGAAAACATGGAGGTGTTTCTTTTTCTTTGTTTTTTTGTTTTTTTGTTGTGTTTTTGTTCTAAATATTTTATTTATGCCATCTGATGAGGCATGCATAAGTGAGGTGAACCCTTTCTTTGCTTCACAGCACATCATCAAGTTCCACCGCGCCTCCAAGGCCAATAAGAAGCCCATGCAGCTGCCACGAGGGATGGTGAAGTCTCTCCTGTATCAGATTCTGGATGGGATCCATTACCTCCATGCCAACTGGGTGCTCCACAGGGATCTGGTGAGGAACTATATTGGCTTCACTGCCCCAGTTTCCCGTTACAGACACTTAAAATATGTTTCCAAAGGCATTGTGATTAACCAAGGTTACTAAAATTGACAAAATGAAACAAAAGACTCAAATTAGGAGTGAAAAAACAAATTTAAAGTGGTAAAATTTGTCAAAACACCATAACATAATACCTTTACTGCATATGTTTCAAATGGGATGTCCACATGACTGTAAGTCAAAATGTTGTTTTTGTATTGTAACTTCTTTTATCTTAGACACACGAAGGTCCCCACCACCACCACCACCACCACCATATATTTTTATAAATCAACAAAAGTAAAACTGCAAATACTAAACTGAATAAAAACCAAATATAAAATAAAAACTAAGCTGGAGCAAGCAAAACTATTCTGTAAGCTAACTTAAAAATAAGCAGTTTGAAAAACTGAAAAAAACATGCTAAAAAATACATTGATGTCTCAAATCTGTTGTTACCCAGGGGAAGTAAAATCTTCCTGTATCAGTGTTAGATAGGAATCATGAAATAACAAAAAAAAACAAACTGTCTGACTGTCTTACTATTAAGAATTAAAATAAGGAAGATAATATATAACCTCCTATCTGAAGGTCGGGCACTCTGCTACATCAGAAAGAAAAGATATTCTCTGCTGCTTAGGCTTTTCACACGGAACCATTCCACCTAGCAGAGCTATGTTATTTCAGTGCCTTCGTTGTTATGTCTCCATGTGTTGTATTATTATGATTTAAATTGTTGGAAGGAGCAGAATGTCCTGAACTCGGAATGCTTTCTGACTCCTGTCTACCCTTTAACCTGGCTGCAACATGTGTATGGTTCCTGTGAGATTCTCTTCTCCTCGCTTTTCCCACAGTGCTTTGGTTAAAGGGAGATTTCATTCTTTGCAGTTAAATGTGAAGTTGGTGCCAGAACAGTGTGTCTTAAATTGGAAAGAATACAAATTTTTGCATCTGGACAAGAAAAACGTAATGTTGCAACTAAGGTTGCACAAAAACAGCTATGCTGCCTGACTGAACCAGAGTTGCTACACGTAGGTTTGCTTAACCCAGTGCTTCTCAAATAGTGGGGCGCGATGCCAGGGGGGCGCGTGTGACCCCAGGGAACATGCTTTTTTTGCCGTACTAGAATAAAGTGTAATTGCACATCCACTACAGTAGGTGGCAGGGTTTTTTGCACTGAGCATGTGCACACACACAGCACAGAGCAGGAGATATGAAGTGCAGTAAACAAACCCTCAAGAAAAATGGAAAAATATTTAACAGTGACGAAAAGAAAGGTGGAGAGAGACGGAGATAATGAGACAAACGAAAGTCTCCCGAAAGCTAAGACGAGGAAATATGACGAAGCGTATGTAGCGCTTGGCTTCACTGTGACTACGGTGGGAGACGAGGAAAGACCGGTGTGTCTATATTTCTTTCTTTTTTCTTTTTTTGTTTTCTTTAATGTTAATAAGGATACAATGTTATGCAGAGATGTACTTATAATAACAATTTTATAGACAAATGATACTATTTATAGGCGCGGGGGAGAGTGGGGGGCGCGAAATGTTTTCTTCTTCCTAAGGGGGGCGTAACAGAAAATAATTGAGGAGCACTGGCT
>VUQS01028335.1:0-17679 GCA_015108495.1 Heterochromis multidens | reverse complement strand
TGTGAAGAGTGGGAGAAGAGGGTTGCATTGACAATCCAACACAATGGGCGGCACATTGAACACATTTTATAAGTGGTCAGAAACTTGTAAATAACTCATGAAAGAATAAAGTTACGTTGGAACCAAGCACACCATTGTTTTTCTTGTGACATTACCAATAAGTTTGATGTGTCACATGGCCCTCTTCCTATTGAAAAAACAAAAGTTGTATCCAAGATGGCCGACTTCTAAATGGCCACCATGGTCACCACCCATCTTGGGGAGTTTGCCCCCTCACATATACTAATGTGCCACAAACAGGACTTTAATATCACCAACCATTCCCATGTTATTACGGTGTATCCATATAAATGGCCCACCCTGTATTATGAAAGTCCTGTGATTGGCCAAAGCCTAGAAACTGCAAAGATGAGGTTCAGTTCCCTTTCACACCACTTTACTTGTAATATCCTGAAAGGTTTTTATAGATTTTATGTAAAATTACACAGAAAACATTGCCTACCCCAACTTTAACAGAAATATAGACCAATATTGTCCAACCCTTCATGTACTTAAGTTGCTCAAAGTCCTTCTAGAGATCAACTTCTCTGAACATCACACATTTTCCCCATGTCAAAATTCACAAAATCCTGCAACCTTGAAAGATGCTTGCCATCAGTGAACAGAAATCTAATGTAACCTGACGGGTCACTCATGTCAGTGAAGCGTCTGTGCCCTCGGGGACTGAGAGATGTAACGGGGGCAGGAACTCTTCTTTGTATGTATGTGAAGAGCATCCAAATCAAAGGCAGGGATCAAAAGGTTGTCATTGCGGTGTCCTTCATTACATAACAATTGCATTAGGTAGGCTGAGCGTCGTTCTCCAGTTTACACATGTACACCTCTGAGAGTACCTTCATCGCGGTGCTGCCTTTATTCTAAGGTTACACTACATGAGGCACAATCTTTCTGTCTGTCTGCATCAGTGTTGTGGTGTCTTAGATCAAAAGCGCTCAAGGGATGGTGAAACTAACCCCTTCAGATGGACAGCGTAGACTCTCAGCAATTTCTTTTTAACACCAATGGGTGTCTGATTCTCACTGCAAATGGCTGACAGCCTGCTGTCAGATGGGATTAAGGAGAGCCTTACCTGTGTGCAGAAGTATAGAAGGCTAAGAAGAGCCAGATTCTGTGAGCTGAGACTAATTAATCTCTCAGTAATAGTAAAAATGATATGAGACCTGATGTGAGTTCACTCTGGCGTGGAATATGAGATCATTTACCAAAGAAAGATTTGTAGCCCTAGTGTCACCCAATTGCAGGGATTTTATGAAGTGAAACCAAGAGATGGCTTTAAAAGGAATTTTAGGTAAAATCCAATGACTCATGTCTTGACCATATAAATTTGTTGTTCAATCAGATTTTATTTCCCGATGTTTACATGCAGGTAATAGATCATGCTTGTAAAGAGGCCATAATATGCTCTTTTGTAGGTTCATAAATTTATTCGGGGGGTTTTCTGGAATTTGTTTACATGATTTCCTGTTTGAAAAACCTTTTCTAATCTACTGCACATGATGCAGCACTTTACTCTAAAATGCTCTGTCTTATGTTCTTTCTCTTTAAGGCCTCCATATTGAACCTGGTCTGCTATGATTGGTCAGCCAGCCATCCATTATGTAGTGCCTTTTCTTTTCCAGGCATAGTTTAACTGCTGGATTTTTGCAGCAGTTCCCTCTACTGCAAAAATCCAGCAGTGAACTATGCCTGGTTCAGGAAGCAGCCCTCAGTCAATTGGAGAGAAAACAGAAAAATGCAGGGAACAGTGGTGAGAATTAATTTTAACCACTGGTTCTTCACTTCGCATAAATCATGAATTTGTGTTGAAGAAAACTGTGCTTGCTCTTCCCAGCCCCTGTTCTAACTAGTAAGCAAGCATCTTACTGTAATACACCACAAACTCCTCCTACACAATCAGGAGTTCAGCAACTAAACTTGGCACACAGGTACATCTTAGGTCACTGAAGGTTGTCTATATCAGATATAGATAGATCAGATATATCATTATGATGTCAAAATTTTGCCTAGCAACCACCTACCAACAGGCTAAAATGACTCATTTTTTGCATTTATGCACCTGTAACACTTTACAAAACCATCGTATCGTTTTAATTTCATGACTATAACATCTAATTTATAACCACAAACTTGAATATTATGATATATATAATGTATTATGATGCCATCATGTTGCCTGGGAACCACATAACAATGGACTAAAATTACATTTATATAGTAGGGCAGGACCTGAGCATTGCAGGAAACCCACAAAAATGAGCTGATTACTATACTTCATCACATTTTCTCATTGTGATCAAGTGTATCACTTTTGCCAACAGCACGAACATACCAAGCAATACTCTAGCATGGGCATGTACTAGTTATGCAAACAGAAGAAAAGGCAGAACTGACAAGACATTTCACGTTGTTCAGGAGTGGTGTTTTCTATTTGAGAAAGTAGTCCTCTTTGGCATAGAGTTCCAGTCTTGTGACTTTTATACATGCACAAAAAATATATAAAACACACTAAAGAAAAGCATAATATGACCTCTTTGAAAGAAAAGGTCCAATTAAACATCGACACAACCCAGGATTTCATCCATCTGAACAAACTTGAAAAAGGCAACTTAAAAAATAAAATGAAACTGTCTGCACATTTTATTAACTGTCTTACTGCCTTCATCAGTGTGGTGGCATTAAACCTCTGCAGTAGAAAAGGGCTAAACAAGATGAAGTAATTAAAAGAGGGATACTCAGACCTCACATACAAAATATGATGGAAATGTGGCATTTTATGTTTTTCATATTTTTATTTAAGAAGGTTTATGTTCCCATTCTTCCCTATGAATTGGTGTTTTTTTGTTTTGTTTTTTTGTTTTTTTTTGTTTTATTTTTTTCAGTGGAGCTGAAGCTTCTGTAAGCTTCTGTTAACTATTTATTTTTTAATGCATCAATTGATAAGTGATAAAATGCAAGGGGATGGCAATGCACTTATAAACATGAAATAAAAAACTGGAAAAAGGTTCAGGATTTTAACACCTGACGTGTTGTTTTCTCTGTTTTAAATGTACAATGCACTGGAGGTTAATAGATACTCTATGTAAAACTTACTATGTTAAAGCAATGTCTTGCTGAAGTAGGAGAATAAGTAGAAAATAAGTACATCAGGTAGCTTAAGCAGGTGTTCAGAGCTGAAAATAGCATTGTATGAATAAGCACAAAGAGTTTACAGCGTGTACAGGTGAGAAGATGAAATGTGATCTAAAAGTTCCAGGTTGAGTAATGGAGCTGAGTTTGAAGGCTAAACAGAGGGTAAAACGCTGCACAGCTGTTTCATAATGCTGTAGCACATGATTCTGGGAAGCTGTACCAGCAACAATTTTATCCTCTGTCATTGAAAGAGATCAGTAAGTGAGAAAAGTAATATGCCAAGAATGTGCTCTTGCATGTGATTGAACAGTTTAAACAGTCCCTTGCTGGATGATGATGTGTTGTAAATGTTCAGCTTTTGTTGCCAGATGACCCAGTGGATTTTTTTTCTTTCTTCCTTTAATTTTTTTTTTTTGGCCAGAGGCAGCTGCGTCAGGAGCCCCGCTGTGCCAAAATAGTGGTCTAAATGAAATGAATGAGGAAGCTCCTTATTTTTTCTGACTCAACACAGATTGTATTACAAGAGTTCATAACAAAATAACTGATAAAAAACAGACAGAACATTACACAATGATTTATAACAGTGTAGAGGTACTGGGTAGGTTTTGAAATTTCTCATTAAAATGTGTCACAAAGCATTACGCCTTGTTAAGGGTTGTGTAAAATCATTTTCATGTACACATTATGGACACACAAACAGTTGTACACATACAATCAATATAATTGGCAATGTTTGACAGAGCAGGTAATTCGTCATAATAGAGGTCTTGATTTATTTTTTCCTGGTAGTCACAGTGCAGTGATTTATTGTTTCTTCTCTGCCCCAGAGTGAAGTTGTGCTGGAAGAGACAGAGTGAAAAACATGTGGCACTCCTCTGTCACAACCACCATATATAAAGCAACTTCTACACCCTTTAATTCATTTTATGATACCTCCGCTTTTTGAGTAGTTTCTCTTCTATAATAACCTGCTATATTTTCAAGTTGAAGAGATTTTATAAGACTAATTATCTGATAACAAGTCAGATTCTCCTGGCTTATGAGATGCATTTTTTTTCCTTAGGTGCCTTCTCTCTTCAGCTAACGAAATGATTTCAAACGAGTAATGTCTGATAAGATGAGACAGAAGCCTTGTGGGCATGACTAATGCTACTGAGTCCAATTAAGCTGATGTACCCACTGAATCAAATCACCCTGATATGATCTTGTCTGCCTGTGCATATATTGCCTCTAACTCTGATCACCTGAAAAAACAGGAGAAGACAGAGAGCATCACACACGCACAAATCGCTGCCGTGTTAATGGCTTTATGGATGCTGGCTTTTTTTTAGTTTACTACATCTCATGTCAAATGCTCAGTTTCAAGATTTGATCAATTAAAAGAGGGGCAGTGCAGGAAACGTGTACCCCACAGAAATAAATGATGTGTACTCACGACAGTTATAGGAAGGTGTTCATGAGAAAATTGGGTAAATTAATGGGCTGTTCTCTAACCTAAAAATTGTTAGTTTGTAAATGTGCTGAGAGAGCGCATTTATATATAGGCTGCTTCCTGCAAATGCCACCAAACTACTGTGATTCCCTGTAACTGCTGTACCACACCCACTGAGAGTGAATTTATGACTTAGTTAAGCTATCTGAAGGCTGCAACAGCTTGCCAGTGAAATGATTGTTAGTCTAGAGGAAGTCATAAATCAAAACAGGGTTTGGTTTGTCATTATCTATTAATACTTTGCAGCTCTCGGTCTAGAGTTCTGGAAACAGGCAGAACTCACACATTCTTGCCGTCTTCCCCAAGACTGAAAAATTTCCTCTGAAAGATAGAGGTGAAAGACAGCTCTTCAAAGTTTCCCTGGCTTGTGATTGATTTACTCATCCTTCCATGGTCTGCAGCCAGTGCTGACAGCTCTGGAGGTGGAACAGTGCAGAATGCCTTAATTGAGCCTCATGCTCAGAGCTTAAATGCTGCAGGCACAAAACCCACACAATTAGGAAGGGCTAATGACGTGGGGTGTCGCCCATTATTTTTCCAAATATCCCGTAGGGGATTCCATATTTAGTATCACTAAGTCTTAATTAGTGATTAGCAAGAGGAAATGGAGTATTTTGCAAAAAATTAGCATCTTCACACAATCCATGTTTTGACAGTTTTTACATAATATGTTAAAACAAAGAAGTGAATGTATGTAGGTCATTATTTGAAGACTGCTATTTGGATTATTACAAAGTCTCTCTGTCTTTTCAGAGCCGAGATGATTTGCATGTCATCCAGAACAATCAGCTGGGTAAGTCTTTTTTTTTTCCTAATTAGTAGTAAAAATATAAGGTAAAAAACTTGTGTGTGTTTGTGGAGAGTGTATAATTTTTAATATTCCATGCATGCAGGTTGCTAATAAAATACTTACAAGCAGAAGGAAGCGGGACAATAACAAATTTAGTATTTAGGAGGGAAACTAAAAACCTGAATCACATTATCCTCTTGTACTTGCAGTGCTCAGACAAGAGACCACAAGCTTAAACTTTATGTCCTTATCTATAGCAGCTACAGCTAAGGACACAAAGAAAAGGAGTGAACGTATACTGTGTGCACCACTTTAAAGTAATTTCAAATACTTTATTTTAAAAAATACAAATATAGACGTTTATACACCAGTTTTGCTTCTCAGAATCCACGATACTGCATGTTGTCCATAATAAACCCATTACTGGATGGTCAAGGTTCTTTGCTGGATCTGACTGGAACTTGTTTTGGACCCCAAAAGTCATGTTACTAGTTAACAATATGTCAACTGTCAAAGATATTCTCAATTTTATAGCCACAAGTGTAGAATTATATCTTCTCTTACTTACTTTTAGCCTGATGGGTTTTTTTTCTTCATCCATTCATACCATCCTATCCTTCCATTTTTTCCTACTACTTATCCAAGGCTGGATCCTGGTTGTAGAGGCTGTGCAGGCTATTCCAGACGTCCTTCTTCCTAGGAACACTGGGATGAGATGAGATATATAAAATCCTTCCAGTGAAGTCTGGGTCTAGCAACAGATTTACTCTGAGCTCCATCTGCATGTACAAGCCCCTCACCCTATCTCTAAGCCTTAGCCCAGCTAGCACTAATTTTGTCTGCTTGATTTCATTCTTTCAGAAGCTACCTGGGGCTCATGATTACAGGTTAGGATTGGAATATACACTCACTGGGCACTTTGTTAGGTAGACCTGTTCAACTGCTCGTTAACACAAATATCTAATCAGCCAATCTCAAGGCAGGTACTAAAAAGACCTGCTGGATTTCAAACCGAGCATAAACCATGCACCGTTTAAACACCACAGCCTACCTGAGTGTTGTTACTGACCATGTTAATCTCTGTATGACCACAGTGTGTCTATCTTCTGATGGTTGCTGCCAGCAGGATAATGTGCCATATCACAAAACTCAAATCATCTCAAACTGATTTCTTGAACATGACAATGAGTTCACTATAGTCAAATGGCCTCCACAGTCATCAGATCTCAGTCCAACAGAGCACCTTTGGGATGTGTTTGGAAAGAGAGGTTCACGTCATGGATGTGCAGCCAAGAAATCTGCAGCAACTGTTTGATGCTATCATGTCAGTATTGACCAGACTCTCTGAGGAATGTTTCCAGCACTTTGTTGAGTCTATGCCATGAAGAATTAAGGCAGTTCTGAAGGCAAAAGGGGGTCCAACCTGATACTAGCAAGGTGTACATGGCCGGTGAGTGTAGATCAACTGAAAAATTAAAAGCTTAGACTTCCTGGTGACCTCTGCAATGCCTGCATTGCTGCTGAAGCCACAGCAATATGCCTGTCCAGCTCACGTTCCAATTTACCATTACATGTGAATAGGGTAATAAAGCTTCTTTACTTAAGGAAACAGGTCTTCCCCAATCCAAAGGCAGCAGTCCACTATTTGAAGGTGCTGACTCTCATTCTGGCCTCTTCAAACTTGAGTCCAAACAGCTCCAAGGCACACTGAAGGTCATGTTCTGATGAATGTTCTCTGCAATAATGTACACCATATTTATCATAACAAAAAGGTCCTTAAAGTGTGCTTTACCACAGTACACATTATTTGTATCTTTATCATATTTTTGTATTGTTGATATTGCCATGATGCCATAGAAATGTGAAGACTGGCTTTTTTTGTTTCAGTACTGGGTAGTAATAGTACAGCACCATATAAGAGAGTAAGAACAAATAGTTACCAATATTTAGTCTAAGCACAAATTTATCCGTTACAATCTCTATGTAAAGCATCATGATAAACATCCATATATTATTAAAAGTATTCATATTTATATTTACTTAATTATGGTATTATTATGGTATTTATGTCTTTGATAGTGGGGTTCTCATGCTCACAGTTGCTATTCACAGTACTGAACGTATTGCATTTGATATTTCAGATCAGACTAACATGGTGGAACTAACTCATAATCCTAGATGACTTCCTAAGGGATGAACTATTGCTTAATATATTTCCATTTCTAGGAGAGCTGTATGGTGAAAGAATTGAATTGACAATATCGCTTGATAAAATCATGAATAATAAATCCTGAATTGAATAATACTGGACAGTGTGAAATTTAAATGGCAAATGCTACAAGATCAAAATAGTATAAAGGGTTTTGCTGACGCCTACCTTGAAAATTTAATCTTCGGAGTTTCTCAGACTTCATAAATATAGTTCCATCTCTTCAACGATTTGACAGCAACCAGGAATTTCATAAGTAGAGCAAATAAAAAGATCTCATGCATGCTTTTCATGCTTCAGGGGACTCGCACAATCACCATCTGAGAGTGATTTTCGGGAGACTGCAGAGGAGTTTGGAGCCCGTTTTCTGGACCTCTGCCTGTTCATTCAACTGGGTCACCACAGACGCAAAAGCACACAAAAGCAACTTCATAATGCTCTCATTTGGCACCTCAGCACAGAAAGGAAATACAAACAGACAGCGATCTGAAAAATGGAGCTACACTATCTGGCAGTGCCATAGTAATTCCCTTTGTCACACCAGAAAAGCTACGCTCGCCTGCAGAGAATGCTGTTTGTGGGCAGGAATGTAAAAGATGAATCAAGGAGAGGCAGACTCCCTTTTGTTTTTACAATACAGCAAACTTCAGAAGGTCTGACTGGCTTGTTTATTTTAAAAGACCCAGTGACCTTTGATGGTTATTAGAAGTAATTAATTAAGCAATCTTTCTTCCGAGGGAGTGCAGGGTGCCAAATCTCAATACAGACATGTCTCATGTAAGTAAAATGAGGCATTATATGCAGTATGTACACACTACAGATGCATATATGAATATATTCATAGTTAGTGCAAACAAAAACCAGTGTGAACCCGCTGGCCATATTGTGCAATAAGAAGTGCTTTAAAAATGCAGCATGCAACATCTTAACACCACAGATAACTACAATTTTGAGAACATGATCTAACTAAATGCCTTGGGTGTAGAACTGTTTAAATACAGAGTGATGCTTAGATGTACATGTTACCCATCAGTTTCCAGGGCTGCAAGTCTCTCCCACCTCACTATCAACAAATGGAATCTGATTCTATTCTTTTTACTCAGTTAAATGTGTTCTGCACATTCATTTCCAAGGTTTTGTTTGGGCTTTCATTGAAGCTCCAAAGTACCAACATAAATCCACGCTGGCAGGAGCACGTGTCTTCAATTTGTCAATAAGTTTTGTGAGCAAATTGTATTACAATTGTATTACATTACAATAGAGTTGAATCTCTCATCTATTTTTTCTTCTCTGAATCAGTTTGTATTGAAGCCAAAAAAAATAATATTGTTCAGCATGACAAAAAATAAACTCTAAAATTACAATAATCTTTATCTGTCTAGCTTAATCAATTCAGTTATTTCAGTTCATTATCAGACTGCTAGTCCAAAGAAGAAAAAGATCAAATAGATAAAACATGTGTTTTATATGCATACAAGCACAGCAGAGAAGTCACAGTAATGAATAACAGTGCATGTAAAAAAAAAGAAAAAAGTCTCCTATTAAAACAACTTTATTAGAAGATAGTTCCTGATCATGTACATCGTTCGGACTTACCGTGTGCTGTTGTTTAGAAATCATATGTCCAGAACGAGGAGGTAAAACATTTGAACAAGAATAACTCTCAGATATTTCAGTCTTTTCTGCCAAGCCCACTTATTTTAATTAGGTAGATCCAAGGCAGTATTTATAGCTTACATACACAGCTAAATGCGGCAGTTTTGACTAAAATCCAGCCAGCTCTTCGCTTGAACCATAATAATGCATTACTTACTTTACTATTAGGCTGATTTTAACTTCTTTGACAGCAGGCTGCCACTGCATGATTTCAAGATTTAATATTATAACTTGTTACTAAAGGATACTGAAAGTAAGAAAAGTAAGAAAAGCACATCTGACTTCATAAGAAGTTATAAAAGTTTCTTTTGAAATTCTATTTTGTTTTTCTTTTCTGAACATTATTATAATAGAATGGATACTAATATGTAATATGTATGTGCAGGTGGAAAAAACCTTAATACAGACATCATAGATTGCATTATATATAGTCTAGTGGTGCTACTGCTGTTTATTTTTATCTTTACTGGTATTTCTTTAATTTCAAAAATGTTAATTAAAATATTTGACTTTAGAAAAATAGTACATACTAGAGGTTTAGGGTTGATATAATAAATAAATAACCTTTAGGTTCTTCTTGCAGGGAATGTACCAGGACATGGCAGATGCAAGGTATATTCCAAAAAGCTGTGTTTTAAATATGGATTTAAATGTATACTATTATATATTTGAGGATATACACTAACTCTATTCTACATCTCCTTCTTCAGAACAAAGCCCAAATGCCAGAATTTAAATCAGATTATCACTATAGCAGTAGTTAATCCTAGGAGAGCTGTGTTACTGTCCCGTCTAAAGCTATATTATATTTATTCAGTGGCTCAAAGCCAGCCTCTCCAGGCCAGGAGGGTATGCAGGAAGATAGACTGCATATCAATGTTCACAAGATGTTGACTGAACTTCTCTGAATTTAGTATTTCTTATTTTCCTTCTCTTTTCTCCCTACAAACAGTGCCTCGCTGCTTGCTTGTGACAGTGGTCTGTTGTGTCTGTGTCTTTTCTTTGTTCAAATGGTAAATGGCCTGCAATTACAGGCCTTTTCTTCTTAGCAGTACTCAAACTGCTTTGCTTTGCTGCTTTGTTTCTCATTCACTTTTTTGCATACATACAATGGAGGTGCAATTATCATGCAAGTTGCTCACCAACCACCAGAAGCAACTTGTTTAGTATTTTGCTCAAGTACAGTTGTGGAGAAGCCAGGGATTAAATCTCTAACCATGTGATTAGTGGAAAACCCGCTCTACCACCTGAACACAGCTGATGGCTTTATTTCATTTCATTTAAAAAGCAATTTAAAAATCAAGCAACCATCCTGAGAAATGCAATCAGTCATGGTATATATTGCCAAATAAGATATCAAAGCAAACATCTTCCCAAAAATTCAGCTTTTTAGAAATTAGAAAAAAAACATTAATTTTTACGTGATATCGAATCCATTTTCGGCTCATCCGATACTATTATAGGTAACGAATGGGATTCATAAGCAAAACCTGGAATCTGTTAAGTGTTAATTGCCTGAGCTTCCTGAATTATTGATTCTAAGTGAGGTTTAAGGATTGAGTTCAGCACTCATTAGTCTTCAGCAGAGTTGTCCATGGAGTCAGGAACTCCAGAGAACCTCTAATGAGTGTGATTATCACAGGTTGGAGGCAGCTTTTTTTTCAACCCATCCTTTTACATGTTGTATTTGCTGTGTGTTTCTGTGTCACTACTTGAAGATCATGTTTATAAAAAGAAGACTTTTTCCTCTCACGGCTTTCCCATCATGCACACCTCCCTTCCTCATGCACAGTCTCTTCTTAGTCTCTTCTTTCCATTTTTTTTTTTTCAATTCATGTGACTCCCTATCTTTCTCTGCTGGCTTGCGTCCTCATTTCATTCCCTTTCTGTTGTTCCCCTCTTTGGCATTTTCCTCTCTGTGTTTTATTGAGAGATATTTATGATACTGACCTTTTCAGCAGTAAGCTAAAAGTTAAATACACCATGCTCTCTATTGATCTTGTGCAGGGCAATTAAAAGTCTGTATTAATAGAGGAAGAAGGCTGATAGAAAATCATTTTTATATGCAGCAGGGGCCTTTGTCACACTAGATTGTTGCCTTTAGAGAAGGTAAATTATTATTATTTTTTTTTAACTCAACAGAATTAAAAAACAAAACAAAACACGTGGCTATAATCATTTTGAACTTCCAGATTAAATATCAAATCCTGGCCCTGGTTGGTGTTATGGTCATGGTTAGTTTGGTCAGAAAACTGCAACACAGTTTGCTCCATTGCATTCTGTCTCTTGCATACACCATTTTGGACACGAGGAAGGGAAAGATGGAGGGGATTTTTTAGGAGATAGATGATTCTGGGCCATCTTGTCTCTGAGAGTCCAATGATGTGAGTCAGTGGAGTGTAGCAGGTTTTACACCAGCACAATCAGCTACTGGATGGGGAGTTTGGCCTGCTGAGTATGGAAATGAGCTATTGACATCCTCTGTCATCTCTCACTATGTGCTGGCAATGAAGAGCTCTGAATCTGTCATGGCAGTGGTATTGTTCCCACAACAGCCTAATAGCCCCCTCCACAGAAGCCCATCCCTCTAGATTTTAGCAGACTTTTGTCATTGAAATTGCACTATGGATCTGATTTCCATCCTCTCCCATACATATACACATATTTGTGCATGTTCACTGCCCCTTGCCTTAAACGTGTGTTTATTTGACTGTGGGGATGGAAATACTCGGGGCTGAGATGAAATGTTTCTGTGACAGTTCCAGTGACTACACACACCTGCTCTGTGACACTGATGGAAATGACAGAGCTGCAGGAGTGCCTAGAGGTCAGTGTGCTCTCAGCTCCGCTGCCACTTGGCAACATCTGCAATCCTGCTCTAAGGAAGTGTCACTATTGATTTGTGTCAGTGAGGTGACAACACAGCACGGCCAGGCCACTACAAGAGCACACAATCTATACACAGCTGTGTATATATATATTACTCCCTCCTTTCCATGTGCACACCTAGAAATACAAACACTTCAGCCTTGATTCTTTAATCAGCCTGATCATACCCTCTTATATGCAGAGATGCTGAAGCTGTGAGTACACACGAGACTCAAAGCCTCCCTGCGGAGTTTTCCACAGATCAGATGGTGATGGCCTTTAAAGAGTGGTTTCATAAATTGAGAAAAGGATCAGATCAGAGAGAGAGAAGGAGGCAGAATTCTCCAGTGTTTCATTTCATCCAATATATTTCAAGGCTGATACAGTCTTTTTTTTTCTATGGGGTTGCCTCTGTGGAATGCTGAACGAGGGGAGATAAACGAACACTGCTTTCTAGTTCCATCGACCTGGCAAAATAAAATCATCTGCACTGAGGGGACCAGGGCATTGGCTTCATCTCCTCAGGAACCTTCAATCTCTTTCATTCAAGGCATATTATATTCAGCCAAGAGGGATCCTTTGATAATTTAATTTAACTGCAGAAAAAAGCACTGTGTTGTGTGTTTTGCACCAGGGTGCAACTTCACATCTTTGGCTTATTATTAAATAGATGAATTGATTGCATACTTTCACCTCTGGAAATTCTGCTATTAATACTGCTGCATAGCATTAATAGCACTTTCTCTGTGACAGCTGTGAAAGCAGAACATCCAAACAAACATTAAATACACCTTGTCAAACTCCCATAGTCACTCTAAAAGCTATGACCATGAACAGAAACACCCAGGCAAGCATGTCTAAATATACTAGCAACTTAAAAAAATAAAAAATAAACAAGTTTGGTACTTAATTTATACAGTGCACACGTGCATTACATGTAAAGGAAAGGAAAAAGAGGGAAACTGGTCTAC
Organism: Heterochromis multidens; assembly: GCA_015108495.1. NCBI lineage: Eukaryota > Metazoa > Chordata > Actinopteri > Cichliformes > Cichlidae > Heterochromis > Heterochromis multidens. The sequence goes on along the minus strand of VUQS01028335.1, from coordinate 4,504 downwards.
TTTGATGCTTTTTAACCTTGCAGGACACTGTGAAGGAGTAAGCATGGCAAAAGCATGCCAAGGTTTTTTTGATTTTGCCCTTGAAACAGTCAGACATTCCTGCTGTAATAGCACCTAAAAATACCTCCCATTTGTCAGGTAGCACAACAGCTAACAACATTTCCAGCACTTACACTCTCCTGCCACAATTGCCCAGCAACAATATAGCAATCAATTAGTAATCGCATATGCTAGCAACCACACCAGCCACCTCAGCCTCGCCACAAGCCTCCAAAACCTATAAACCACAAAAAGGCATTTGCAAAACATGTAACTTTTTCTCAAGTTAAATCTACATAGATCTCAGCCTAGAGGCAACACTGTATAATCTTACCTGCACACTGAAAAGTGCTGGCACTGAAGGCATTGTTTTAAATCTTGGTCCTATAATTGAGTAAAGGTAGATGTATCGATTGTATCAAGAGAGTATACAAATGTGATTTTTACCTGAAAGGAGAAGGACAGAGGAATAGAAGTGAAGGAAGAAGGGTACTATAACAGGATTTTTCTTCTTCCCCTTTTCTCCCCATTGTTTGATGATTAATCGAAACCCATTAGTGTGGACTCGAGAGCAGTGAATTCAGTTTTAATTAGTTTCTTTTTTTACCCCTCATTCTCCTTTTCTTTGACGTAGGGTACGTGTTATCTACACAATGAGGGATTGGCAAACTGCTTATCTGATTTTGCTGTTAGTCTCTTGCAGCTGGTATTATTGCTGTACTGTGCAGTATCAAGAGGCTGGTACCTCACCTGGGGCTTTAAAATGCACTGCTTTATGTGAAACCATATGCACACACACGTACGTGCACATTCATTTAGTGAACTCAGCAGAAGGACATTTAGAGGTGGTGTAGGGGTATTCACTCTGTAAGCTCAGCTCAGTGGAGGTTAGATCTGTTGGGAGATGGACATGCTGAGATTTAGCAAGTAATCTCCCCCATTACCAGGGCTCCAGGATGAATGGGATCTTTGTTATGAGCTGAGCAAAGGAGCGACACACCCACCAACACTTAATTAAAAAGATTTGACACAGATACTGTACTCTGACATAGTGTCTGCCCCTGACCCCGATGCTAATATCTGAACTCAGTATGGGAATAGGTTCAAGTAGTGTAATTGAGGTGGAGGCAATCCGTCTAATCCTGCCATTGTCAGCACTCGCCTTTCCCCTTTTTTCCTTGCACAACTCTTCCAAAGGGAAGACTATAGACCAGTCAGCAGTGACTGCTACTTATTTGTTTTGAAAGACTAAAATACACTTTCTCAGCAAATTTGGCAAAGCATCATTGGAGAAATCCTTCTGGTAATTATAATTCAAGGCACAGTGAATTCTTTATGACTGTATTCTGTACAAATAAGTAACTAATGGGAACGTATAAAGCATGTTAGAATTATTTGGCACAGACTGTGTTGTTTGTTTGGGCTTATAATAAGGAAACGTGTACACAAAAACCCTGCATGTCCAAAGTTTCTGAGGTGCCGGTCATAACTCTCACATCTCCCCTGTTTCTTCTTCTTACTTCGCCTACCTCTGAGCTTTAAATCCTTGAGAAGCTTTTCAGTTGTAACGGTCATTCCAGTCAGGTGCTGCAGACTTTATTTGATGTGATGGACAGCTTACAGGATTTAGGAGTTGTCAGATGTAATTGTACAGAGCTGGACAAAATGACAGATTTTTTTTTATTCCCTCCCCCTGGTCCTTTGGTCTCATTTTGATTGTAGTGGTCGTGAGAGCCACAGGGTTTATGTGGACTTGTTTGTGTAGCCAATGTCATTCTTCACTGAGCTGTGTCACTATTACTACCCTGTAAATAGATTTCACATGAAGAGGAACGGCAGCTAGCTGGGTCAATGGCAAAGGTGGAATCTAAACCTGTTGTCAGCATTGAGGCAGCCTCCATTAGCAGATTTTAAACAGACATTATTGAGCTAATCACTTTCTGTTAATCTTGGTCTTAACATTGCTGGAACAATACTGAGTTCTACTGATATTGCAGTTGTGTAAGCCAGCCAGAAGTGAACAGCTGGGCTGTGTCAACCTTTGGGTATTACAGCACCTCAGAGAAAGACTTCTGACTGCTAATCTTTTATTAACTAAAACAGTCTGGGATGTGACATTTACATACTCTCTCCCCAAGCCAATTAAGCTCTTGATGCCCTGGTTATTATCACCAGGCCAGTAATGGATATTAGCAAAAGTCACCTCTGTTATTCAGGCTGTGGCTCTTATCTTGTCTTGCTCGCAGAAGGTCATCGATTGCCATGATCCTTTTTCACAGTATGTGAGCAGTCTCACATCTTTGTCCTTTGTGTTCCTCCAGACCTGCGGGAGATAGTGTTCGTCATCCAGAGTCAAAGCAACTCCTTCCATGTGAGGCAGGCAGAAAGACAGAGAGCAGATTTGCTCAAGCAGGCACACAGTTTTACGGAGGTAAGACTCAAGCCATGCACGCATGTTTTTCCTCTGGGGGTACATTTTAGGATAAATATGTGTGGATCATGATCTCTACTACGAGCAACAGTCTCATCTGAATATGAGTTCTTTCTGTTTATGTTGTCGCATGGTGTCAGCACTGATTTTTATCGTAAAATTCAAAATCATCCCATTTTTAATTTAAAATCTATTTGGGCAAAAGTACACACAGCAGGATTTAAACACATATATTAAAAAAACAAACACTTTGCTAAGTATTTACTAGTTGCGACACTACGCAGTTCTCATCAAATCAAATATTAAATATCAGTATGAAGAATAACTCATGGTACCCTCCAGATTAACCTGTACAGCACATTTAAATCAGAAGTATGAAAGTGTAGTTTGAAATATGGAACATTCTCAGCTTCTCATGTGCTTACTTTTAATATTTTATGTATTGAGGAAATCCAGTCATTTGTGTAGCTTTGATTTTTCACATATGTATCGCTGTGGCCCGCTGTGGCTAAATACTTAATGAGTAGTAATGATCATCCACAAGGGTGTTTACATTTTATGAATACTGCATTTCTGACAGAACTTCAGCATCAGGTCAAAATAACTTTTGTTTCTTCAAATCTATTCAGACCAGATGTAATGCATGATATAATCCATTTAGTTAAATAGTCAATGCAGTGTTGCTAATAACAATATTTAGAGCAATTAGAGCAACTGCTCGCTGTGTTCACTCCATTAAAAGACTTTTTTTTTCTTAGTAATCTAGAATTTGTCACTGAGTTGAAAACATTAGGAGCTGCTGATGCCCTGCTCAGTGCTATATATCTTGTAGCTGTAATACTGTCTAACTGTGCCAAATTCAGAGCAGGTCATTTTTTTCTGATTCGTGTTGCCAGAATAATAATAATAAACTTCAACTTAAAATTATAATAATAATAATAATAATAATAAACTAATAAACAAGACAAGTAATGAAATGGGCAGTAAATCAGCAAAAGGGATAAGTGGAAGAAAATGGATGGATGAACGGATGGACAGATGGATAGATGACATAAAAGTAGGTGAAACTGGAAGCACTGAGAAAGCCCACTGCTAAAAACATGTCTTATAGAGACATTTATAAGATGATAGAGAGTTAGCCAATTTGATCTTGTTCCAGAGAGTGGGTGTCCTAACAGAAAAAGCCCGGTCACCCTTAGTCCTCAGCTGAGAGATGGGATGACTAGCAGGGCCTTGCCTGAGGACCTCAGGTTGTGTTTAGAAGACCTGAAAAATACTTAAATGTAAGCCCAGAGCAGAAAAAAAACCATCACTGACAAACCATCACTGAAATCAATTCTAAAATTAACCAGTAGCCAATGAAGAGAGGCTAAAATAAGAGTGATTCCATCAAACATGTGAATAAGGAGTTACAGGAACTGAACTGAGCATGGTGAATCTCCTGAGCTCCATAAAACATAACTAGACAGCTGAATTGACATGCCTGTTAACGAAGCACGCCGGCTTCTCCCGGTTCTTTGATGGCAAGGAGGTCACACGGAGGCAACAACTCAGTTTAACACACTTTATTTTACCTCAATTGCAATCGGGGAGACCAAAAACACACACAGAGCTAACTCACTGCTGGTCTGTTTTGATCTGAGCTACTTCCGGTCCGACATGTTTTTAAATCCCGGGTCTCTCCCCCCCCCACCGGGGACGCAGAACAGCTCCTGCTTTGTTTTCCGAGGAGCTGCTCTCCCCCCCCCGGCCGACCTTCAGAACCAGGTGCGAATACTGTACTGCCATTGTACTAAATCATTTTCTCATCATTTCTATGTTATAAAAAACACACTCCCATCTCTGTTACACAGCAGGCTTCATTCACCTTTGTTCAGTATATAAAAAGTTTAACTCCACACATGTCTAGTGTATAAAAGTTTGACTGACCTTTGATTAGAGTATAAAAGTTTAATCAATATATATTCAGTGTATAAAAGTTAGATTAACATTTGATTAGTGTGTGAGAATAATCAAAACCTTGTGTATCTTTAA